>JARFOC010046254.1:0-21843 GCA_031763485.1 Osmoderma eremita | reverse complement strand
TTAATACTTTGTGCGGGAGGAGTAATCCGAACAGTGTGTTTATTGTGCTGCCTCACAGTCCTTGCTATCTTTACTAATTTCATGTCAATTTGGATTAAATGTTATTTTATAAACGCTTCTCCGCATACGTGTGTTTATAAACATATTAGCCAGCCTTTTCCTGCAATTCGTTCAAGGTTTCCACATTCATTGTAACGCAATTAGGTTATCAATATTATTACATGCACGCATCACATGTGTCTTAAAATTACAAGTTTTTGGTGCTTCACGATTATCACAATACACATGTGCGATTCCTTGGACAATCGCAGACTCTGTATATACATATACCGGCTATAACCTATATGCATTCATTCATCTACTTTGGCTAACGTGCGATGGTTAGTACCTAGCAGTTGGTATTGGCCGTGAACAATGATAACAATAACTTTCAATAAAAGTAAACGGTAGTAAGAGATAATTTTTAATTTTCGCGCCTTTAGTTAGGAACGTTTATTGAGACAGTTTATATATCTATGCAAAAGTATTGGTATTACATTTAACCTCACTAAATGCAATTAAAAAAACGTCAAATACTTGCTTCCGAATCAATTTTCCTTAAATATTTACGTTAATAGTTTTTCATGAATGTCTGCGCGTGATTTTGGAAACAAAGAGTCGTATCCGCCAACAACGTCAAAGGTTAATGTATTGTTATCAATAATAATGCCGCTTACGAACTAAGTTACTCTATTCTATAAAGGACTGAATATCTTATTGACAATTGTTAAAGTAGAAGTGAAGTTTTTGTATGTTAATATCTTATTGTATTTTCAAACTTATTAAAAAAAAATTTGTACACGCAGTTGAATATGCGCCTAAATGTGAATGAACTTTTGATTTCTGGTTCTTGTTTCAGCACCGAAAATAATATTGAAAAATGTCAGCGGACTATTCAAGGCCAATCAGCTTACAGCAATTTTGGGACCATCCGGGGCCGGAAAGAGCACTTTACTCAACGTATTAGCAGGATATAAGTACGTAACTTTTGATTCAACCATACACCTAATACAACGCACGTTCTTCGGGCCTATAGGTTTGAAATATCAACCACCATTTGAGTCACATTATTAATAGGTGCAATGCTTTCATGTTTTTTTTGCATACGTTTACTAACGAAACAGAATATTTCCTTTGGATAAGTTATTGCGTCAATCGGTGCAGATACTGAATTTTTGTCGTTGCAAATGTTTGTCTTATCTGCGGCAGTATATTGATGTGAACAACGTAACGTGATTTATAGTGGTGTTTTTACGTACATGTGGAAAACACAATTTGCTGTCTTCGCAAGTTTTATACACACATACATACATAAATCAACTACATTATTGCGTTGGCGTTGACTAAATTGCATCTGTCATTAAGCAATAAAGTGAATGACAGTGACATTACACTTTGTCCTTTGTTTAGCGTTAGGCCATTTGATGACTAAAGACGAGATTACGAGTTGAATATGGACCATTTAAGTTAACACACATTATAATGACTAATCACTAAAGTTTATGGTTTTATTAGGGGTTTGTTTGATGCCCTGACAATCCAATATTAATTTGTAGATGTTATTAGTAACCGTAACATTTATCTCCAATACTTTCTGTTTGTATTTTATATATATATAAAGTGCAAATGGAAGACTACATACAAACTCTAATGCATATACGTACATCGTAAGGTTACGGTAATTTCTGACATACTTCAACGCCGTTTTCATATTTTTTATATTACAGTCATTGACTTGTTAATATATTTCAAGAGAATTTGCATAAAATATTAATTTAATTAAATCTCCTTTTGTTTGTTTTTTTTTTAGTTTTTATGTGCATTTGTAAGCAGGCGTAACACTGTAATTTATTTAAAATTTATTGTTTGCAAGACACGGAAGAAATTTTAGAAAATTTTGAATAAGAATTACGTAGTTAATTTGTAGTGAATGATTCTTTGTGAATATTTTTAAAGTGTATATAACAATGTTATTATAAGTATTTATTCTAGTACGGGAAACTGTCAAAAACATTTGACATTTTAGAGATGCAATCAGAGATAGTAAGTTATTTTTACAATTAAAATACTTTATGTAGAATTCTACAATTTTACACTCAGGCCCCACTATTGGTCGAGTAACCTCTGGCTCACACCAAAGGTATACTAGTGCTGCCCCCTGGATGCCAGTTATTATCTTGGGTAGTCACTCCTTCCATGTTGCTATTTGTTTACCTGTCCGTTCAAACGCCTTTTTTATTGTTTGTTCGCCATTATCTGCCATTTTTGTCAACATTTCCTACATCATTCACGCTTTTGAAATACTTTAAAGCAATAATGTATATTTCTGTTGCACACTATAAAGCGTGTGTTTTGAATTCGGCGCCACTAAATCAGAACGCGACAGTACACAACTGTCAAACATACGAAATAAAGTATGGACCAGCGCGAATGCTGGTAAATTAGTTCGCATATTTTCGGCACATCAAGTTTATTTGGTCGTATTTACATCTAAGATATGTTATCATTTTCCACGTTAGTTTCAAAATAAACATGGCAATGTGTAAATGGATCCTGTCAATGTATAAATACATGCATGAGAATGTAATATACCGGATGCCCATTTTCTATCTCTACATAGTTTGTTATATGCAAATATATGTATTTATATCTGTATTTAGGATTTAGTTGTATGTAGGAACATACAACTCTTTGTTTATAATCTTTGTAATGCTGATGATAAATGGACAATGAAGCGGAAAATAATAAATTAATAATATCTTTATGTCAGTGGACAAGAATGTGGGCATATCCCATATGTTTAATTATTTTAAAAGCAGGTCACATACAAACTGATATACATATATGTAAATACATGCATATTTACAATTAATTTGACGTTATCTTTTTACTATTTGTTATTACGAAATGGGGAATCGTGTAATTAAAAGTGCGATAAAAAAATATGCTCTAATCAGCCGTAAAAACTGTATTTTTACGGGGGATTTTAATTGAATTTTTTTCCGTCAGATATCATGGATTTAGCGGGACTATATACGTGAACGATAAGCATAGAAATATGAAGGAATTCAGACGTATTTCTAGATATATAATGCAAGAGGATCTCCTACAGAAATGGCTGACAGCTAAGGAACTTATGATGTTGGCGGCAGATTTGAAATTGAGTAACACGATAAGTCGTGAAATTAAAAGAAAAACGGTGAGTCTAAAATAAGTTGAATCATTTCGTTAATGTTTAAACACATTATACATATTTATGGTGTTTTTTTTTTTATAATTTCTATAATGGAGATTAAAAATATTAGGCAACGAAAATAAAACTGACCTGAATTATATTTGAATCGTGCATTGTTAATCGTTATTTAAATATAAGTTAATAAAAATGTGTTGCCAAATAAAGTAACAAAGAATTTCTTTTTTATATTCATACGGATATATACAAATCGTTGCTGTTGTTACAAAGATCTTTCTTGCGAAATTATTGTCTTACAGAGGATTACACATCCTTTTTTATTACAACACGGGTATTACGCATTGTTCGATTTCAATTAGAATTCAAAGAGTTTGTTCGTACCAGAGCCAGGCTACGCCAAACGTATTAGAAAATTTAACCTTGGTAATTCAATCATGTCATAAATAACACAGATTAACATGGTGTCAACATGATTACCGGTAAAATCGAAACAGATCCTGAATGCCACCCCTCAGGGAATGTTCTTAGTTTTTGGGAACTGACACAGATAATTGCGTTAGCAAAGTCTGGTAAAAAAAAGTAAACGACATGACATCATACAGACGAGTTTGAGCTGAGCCAATACCATTTCAGCTTTATTACCCAAGCAGCAAAATTCAAATTTGCCGCTTTTAGTAACTTCAATATTAAAGCATGAAATTACCTACAATTTTGTATTACATCAATGGGTGTTTTAATATCTTTAAGCTGAAGTTACTAAAAATAATTGCGGCAAATTTGAATTCTGCTGCTTGGGTATAATTCATATTTCATTTATTATAGGTGATGGAAATATTGGAATTATTAAGGTTGACCGGTGCCAAAGACACTATGACTGATAAATTATCTGGAGGTGAACGAAAACGATTGTCTATCGCTTTGGAGTTGATAAACAACCCACCTGTGCTATTCCTGGATGAACCAACAACGTAAGTGCTCTTTCTACTGCTGAAAGATTTAAATAGAAATTACGGCCAGCTTAAACTTTATCAAATAACCTGTTACTACAGAATTTTGTTTGTATTAATTTTTTCTTCTTCTCTGGCAGTGGTTTAGATGACCTGGCCAGCGTTCAGTGTATATCCCTGTTAAAATCTTTAGCAGATGGCGGCAGAACCATCGTATGCTCGATTCACACACCTAGCGCTAAATTGTTCTGCAAGTTCGACCAGGCGTACGTTTTAGCCGATGGCATGTGCGTCTATCACGGCTACGGACCCGACATTGTCGAATACTTATCGAATGTCGGACTGATCTGCCCTACACACTACAATCCCGCAGACTTTAGTAAGTATAAAGCGTTAATGGGTCGCGGGGGATGTCAAAAATAAGCATTCCGTTTTAGTGATCGAAGTCTGTTGTGGGGAATACGGCGACTTCACCGAAAAACTATCTTCAATGGTCAATAATCAATTAACGCCGACACATGAGAGTTCAACAGATGCCGACGAGGAACCAGAAAATCACGAAGAATATCTAGGAACCTGTAAAAATCATCAAGTGTCTTTGGCGTTTCAATTCAAGACGATTCTGTTCAGAATGTGGAAGCAGATGTACAGAGATAAGGTAATTTCCGTCGCTAGAGATTCATAAGCAAACACGGCTCAATTTGTGAAAGTTCTAGAATCATATGCTCCTCAAGTTGGTATTACATATAGTGCTGGGCGTATTTGTCGGGTATGTGTTCTATGATATTGCCAACGACGCGAGTAATACTATCTACAATTTTGGATTTTTCTATTGCTGCATGATGTTCTTTCTATACATACCTTTAATGCCAATTCTCTTGTATTGTAAGTGTTTCTTATTTTATTTTATTATTTTTTTTCAGCAAACAATACATGAACCTTTATTAATTGTAATTTCAGAGATATTGCCTAAAAACATGCCTCAATAACACGTCATTTTCAACTTTTAGTCCCTACCGAAGTTCAGTTGATCAAGAGGGAGTACTTTAACAGATGGTACAGTTTGAGGGCGTATTTCTTGGCCATGACGGTCTCTACTATACCGGCAACTATTGTGATGTCTATACTTTTTCTTAGTTTCACCTATATTATTACGGGACAACCGATGGAAGCGAATCGATTCCTGAAATTATACACGATTTGCGTGCTGACCTCTTTTATCTCTGAATCCTTCGGTTTACTGGTCTCGTCATTCCTGAATGTCGTGGTAAGTGATTTGTATTAATATGGTGTTGAGTGATATACGACAACTGTCCGCGGTTGGTAGCAAAATATCCCTAGATTAGGTTAGGAAATATGTAATATTTATTTTTATAGATTGCCCATCCTGAACTAATATTTTGACACATAGAGGGTAAAATATTCATTGTCAACTCAAGTTTCTGTTTGTGTTGTAATTTCTTTTCGGTATTTTCCTAAGACAAATACTATTTTGTAGATTTAAAACGAACTTCATTTTATTTATACCTTTAAACCTAACCTTTTTCTATCTTATTTTTCCTGATGCAATAATGGACTTTTATCTGTTGAAAGCGAGCTTAATACCTGTATGGTATTTCTTTATTCATTGAATCACAATTACCACCAAACAGTTTTCTGCGGCCGGCACGTGATTCTCATTTTTTTCCGTTTAAACTTTCTTAAAGACAAACGTAATTAAAGTTAAGTCGACGAAAATTGCCTGTCATATTGAAAATGCTCTTGTATACGTCAAACGAACTTTATAAAACTATGACGTCACGTGGAATAAAAACTGTTAAAAAGGAGGAATATGTTTCGTTTCTTTTTCAGAATAGCATGTTTCTGGCCCCGTCTTGCTCTGTACCGTTCATGCTATTGGCCGTATACGGTATGGGTTTCGGTCACGTGGGCGTTCCTATCGTGATGAAGATACTGATGCACCTCAGCTACCTGAGATACTCTCTGGAGGGCGCGCTGACCGCGGGGATGCGAAATAGGGGCACGATTCCCTGCAAAGTGATAGAGGACAAGTTCTGTTTGGCCTTCGGCGATACGAATATGTTCTTGGAGATGATGGGTTTCGAAGAGAGATCGGTGTGGGTGGACGTCGGGGCTCTGATAGGCATATATCTGCTATTTCGGGTGATCTGTTACAATCTGTTGAGACAGAGGCTGTCGCCTAATAAGACGTTTAGGACGTTACAGTTGGTCGTTAGGTTAGTCAAATCGCACATTAGCGTGTCGAAGTGAAATAGGAGGAATTATGTATTTATTTTCATGATGAATATACCAAATAAAGTTTATTAGGATATTGTTTAAAAAGTTTGTTTTATTATATTCTGCACTATGTATGGCCCAACTTTTACTACCTCTGATAAAAGTAAAGAAAGTCAGAACGAAATTTAACTTTGTCTACAAAACATAATAATAATAGTTTTTTTAAATATAGAATGGAATTCAGTGGGATTTTGTTGGGAAATAATTAATTTAATGTATTTGAATTTTGCGCTCTAAGGTCTGTCTTCGTAAATACCACAAAAATGCAAAAAAATTGTAAAAAGTGTGGTTAAAATTATATTATTAAATTTTATAGGGCACGCCACTGTGTACTGCCAACTGTACTATTAAAGGAGGTTGACGTCACGTGCATGCAGAGAAACAGATTTTCAGATAGAGGAAAAGAAATGTTTTGGCTGTATTCTCTTATAACACAAATAATATTTTATTAAATTGGAGATTGCTACCGCTACCTCCCGCTACGTGTTAATAATAGCTGAGCTATAACATTGCCATGATTTTATACAGCATCTTGCGTTGATTCGCAAATTCATTGTTGTCGTATTAGGTTCATGTACCAGGGACACTGTTGCTACCATCAAATTGTTTATCGTAAGGGTTTATTAAATACGCGCAGCACTGCCATCTATACGATTGCTATTTGAATTAAATATTAGAGTATTATTAATATCGGTAAAGACGGTCTCTGTTTTGTAGGGAGTAAGACCAGCGACAATTACTGGGAATAAAAAATGTTACTAAATCAAAGAATATTATTATTGTTATATTATTATCATATTTTTTTTGTATCTTGTAAATTAACATAAACAAGTACACATCACACAACGCCACACAACAGAGGGCTTTGGAGATATTTCACACGCCACATCGCGGATCCACCAGACGAAGAACGACGCGCCAGTGGAATTAACCGAGCTGAAGTTGCCACCATAGAATATAAGAACCGAAGATGTTATATGAAAAGCTTGCTGTTGTAATAGTAACGGATAGAAAAATGAAAAAAAAAAAGAAATTGTGTAAGTCAAGTGAGAGAAGTCAAAAGGCCAAAGAAAAAGTTTATGACCTGTTTTAAGTAAAATAATGATATAACGAGTGGAAAGGAAATGGTGTTTTGGAAAGAAAGTAGTGGGAAAAGAAGGATTGGAGCAGTTGAACGAGAGACAGTGATATAAGAAGATAGGATAGGGGCGTTAAAAGAACGCACACTGACACAGGGGTAGCTTAAGTTATTTACATATTTAATTCATTAATTAAAATTATTTGTACGGATTGTGTGTGAAAGTAACATTTCTGAGTTATATTATCAACACGTCTTTAGGTATTTCGATATTATATTAATAGGTTACAATTTTTGATTATGTCACTGTAATTTAAATTAGGAAGTGCCAGTTAATTGTCATTCAGAAGTGTCAACTTGACATAAATAAAAAGAATCCAAATTTATTAAAATTCATTAGACATTAAATTTAGCATTTTGTAATATTGCAATATACATGGACATCTATTCGGACAAAAAAAGATCTGAAACAGAGACTTCAAACGTCGTTTTCTCCAACTAAATTAACCGTCACCGCGAAATTCAAATGATCCTTTAATACTAGGTTAATGAATATGAACTTGATTTTCCTTTGAAATTAAACGTTAAGAATAGATACATAACCATTTTGAAACTGAAAATATAATTGTGTTATATTAAATAAATAGAGCATGATGGAAGAAATATAAATTCCATCTGCTATTGATTGAATTTCCATCTTTAGTGACTTCGAAATATTATTTTAATAACCAAAAGTACATATTTGTATAGTAACATATTCACTCCACTAAATTCCAGATTCTATCCACAACAAAACTTCTAGGATACCTTTACTGACTCATGAAGCAACGGAAATAACGAAATCTAATCTATTCTATTTTGTTTTTTACAAAATAATTTACTTGTTTGTTGCTGGTACGAAAAGAAAAAAGCGCAGATAAGATTGTAATATCGCATATAGTCAAAATGTTATAAAGACAGTTCAGCGAAAAACAGTGCTCATAATAAACAGATAACTCGACCAGGAAAATCCACACGAAATTTCCTCCATTTGCTATACAATCGTATAAAGTTATAGCTACACTTTTATGTTGAAGAAACATGAGTAAGAAAATCGTTAATATTCTCCTCCTTGGAGAAACTGGCGTTGGCAAATCCACCTTCATCAACATGCTTGGAAATTATCTGACCTACAACAGTTTGGACGAAGCTGGTGCTAAGAGTTTATTGTATTCGATATCCACGAAATTCTCGTATATAGATGAAGAGTTTAACGAACACGAAATCGTCATTGGTAGCAGCGATAACGAAGTCACATTAGCCGGGGCATCCTCGACACAAAACCCAAAGAGCTACCTCTTCGATCTGCCCGGCCAAAATGCTTTAGTTCGGGTCATTGACACCCCGGGCATAGGAGATACTAGGGGAATGCAATACGATCAGTGGAACACCGAGAAGTTGCTCACCTTCATCTCAGAATTGGAATATCTAAATGCCATTTGTATCATGCTGAAACCCAACAATTCACGCTTCAGCGTACTGTTCCAGTACTGTATGTCTCAGATATTGCTACGATTGGATAGGAAGATCAAAAATAATATCGTGTTCCTCTTCACCAACGCCAGATCGAGTTTCTATACACCTGGTGACACTTATGTACCTCTAAGAGAGTTGTTGAAACAAGTCGCGACTGGCTCCCTAAAAACTACGATTCCGTTCAATGCCGATAACGTCTTTTGCATTGATAACGAGTCTTTTCGATATTTAGCCGCGCGATGTAGTGGGATAAAATTTAGTTCCGAGGTCACTGAAGAGTATCGTAACAGTTGGGGAAAGTCTTCCGTTGCTGTTAACAAGTAAGTAGATTATTTTGATGATATCGCAAAAATATTGACGAGTAAACGAATTTTAGAATGCTACAATATTGCGCAAACCTTTCTCCAGTACCAATGCAAGGTATTGTATCCATTAATGAATCTCGAAGAATTATTATGAGACTGGCTAAGCCTGTAGTA
Organism: Osmoderma eremita; assembly: GCA_031763485.1. Classification (NCBI taxonomy): domain Eukaryota; kingdom Metazoa; phylum Arthropoda; class Insecta; order Coleoptera; family Scarabaeidae; genus Osmoderma; species Osmoderma eremita. The sequence goes on along the minus strand of JARFOC010046254.1, from coordinate 12,294 downwards.
GACTTAATGGTTCTCTACGAGAAAGCAGTAGTTCGCCTCAAAGATCACGAGGAAGATCTAGAAGAAAGCAAAGACAATGTAACTGACTTAAAACACAATTTGTACGTACCGGTGATGGAAACCTATCTCAAAGAGGTAATTTGTAATCCTTTCACATACAAATATGTCACCTTCTGACAGCTGTCACATTTTAACAGCTGTCATATTTTGACAGCTGTTATATTTTGAGATATGGCGTATATGCAGTGGAACACTAACGTCCTTCGATTCTATTTTTTTTTTTTTTAGAAAACAGTTATAGAAGACAGTCACACATCTCATAACGTCGGTTTCGCTATCGGTTTAACAATCAAGGCGCCTTACATCAGCAATCTAGATTTCGACTATAAATATGACGACAGACAAGACAGCCACGTAGAAAATAAATTCGCGTCAAGGGAACGAATCGTGAGAGATCCGAAGATAGACGATTTACTAAAAAAAGAAAAGGATACCACAAACTCCTTGGAGATGGCTATCGAGAAACTCGAAACGCAGATAGAAGAATACGAAAACGAAGCCAAAATCGTTTTGGTAATCGCTTCTAGGTTCGTCGTGTTCCTAAAAGAGAACGCCATGATATCCAGTGTGGATCCGTTCGAGAATTATCTGCAGAATATCATAGAAGAGTAAGTTAATTATGAATAATGAACAATTTTTTATCGTTATTTTACAGGGAAACAGTTGGTGGTGGTAAAATAAAACTCATCGAAGGCCTACAGCAACTATTGAATAGGTATAGGGTGAAGAAGAAGATAATTTCAAATGTATTCCCTGAAGATATCACGGAGGCGATGTACCAACTGATAAACTTAAAGAACACTGGAGGAACCTTCAAGCAAATCATGGATAAGAAATATAACTTTAACGATCAACCTCAGATAAGTTTATAATACAGTGTGTGGCGTATGTCTGCGTCTATGATCTCAATTGAGCTTGAATAATAAATAAGATGTGCATGTAATATAGCATTTTTATTATATATTTTCAAATTTATTTTTTACTTTAATTATGAAAATATTTTGACATTGACAGCTGTCAATCTAACTTTCTACCATGTACCGTAATCGGTTTTATAATTATAAAAATAATAAGATTCAAAACAATCTCTATAATAGTTGATAGTAAAAACAAATTTTTATTTGATTACACATATATATAATTGTTTTCAATAATTCGGAACAAAATCTTGAAATAATTGATCGTCATACATAAATCTCTTTCCATAAAAAATCTCATCATTCGTCGATCGAATTCTCAACTGGCCTTCTCTGATCGTCAAATACAAATTTCTTTTCGTAGAAAAATCTGAAACTATTTCCAGAATGTTTCAAATCCAATAATTTCGTCATATTCTTTTGAACCTCCTTTGGTGAAACAGCGTAGGTGTAATCTCTTTTCACTTGGTACCTCGACAATAGTGATTTTAGTTTTTCCACCAAATCCCTATCCTCATTTGCCGTTTCTTCTCTGTAAATGATAAAAAAAAGACCTTTAGATTTTGTTCTATACCGCCAGTAATAATGCCATTTACTCTTGCACGATATTCTTCAAATACACTTCTAAGGGATCACTCCCGAATATGATAGCATTTTCTTTGAGAAACGTAGTAAAGACCACAGCTGCAGTCAAGATTATACGGCCTTCTTGTTTATATTCTTCCGCTAGTTGTCGCATTGCTTCCTTTTGCTTTTGGATCGCCGCTCTAGCGTTATTTTCATCATCTAACAAAGCGGAAATGTCAGGATCTTCAACTAACGTTTCTATACCGGTTACTATATCTTCGGTTCTTTCATCTTTCGAGTACTTATAACCAAGTTTCACCGTTACGAAAGGTGGAAGAAATGAGAGGGACACTCCTTCGTTCAAGGTATGTTTGGTTTCAGTATATGTATTTTTCTTAAATTAAAATCTAAATCAAGATTGATTTAAATGTTTGATGACACAATAACTAACTGATATTCATAATTAATTCAGAGATCAAACAGCAGATTTAATTTCATTATCCCATGAAAACTTACCTTTCCAACAATATATTTTATAACAGGTGTATATAACATCTTTCTCAATTCGTTGATATTATCTTTAGCTAGGTTCAAACTCTTTTCGTGTTTGTTTAACGTCACTAGTGCCTTTTCTTGCAATACCATCAATTCCACGATAGGTTTGGCCAACCTGCCAACAATTCTCCTAGATTCATTAATAGATATGATCCCTTGCATTGGTATGGGAGGCAGATTCGATACATAATTGGCCAATCTATAAATGATACATAAATTCCGTATAAAATCCCTTTTATGTATTTACCTTTTGCATTCATTTGCAGATTTATCCCAACTACTTTTATACATACGAAAATCATCCTGAGAGAAATTGATTCCTTTAGATTTCGCGGCTAGGTATCTGAAAGATTCATTATCGACGCAAAATGTATTGCGGGCATCCAAATTAATTCTATTTTCTGTTTCGTTATTTTGAATCTCGTCTAAGATTACTTGCAACGGCCGATAGGTGTCGCCGGGCGTATAGAAGCTTGATCTGGCGTTGGTAAACAGAAACACAATATTACCGCGCACTTTCTTATCCAATCTAAGCAAGATATGTTTGATGCAATAATTGAAGAGGACACTCAATCTGGAATTGTTGGGTTTCAGCAAAATACAGATGCAATTCAAGTACTCCAATTCCCCCACGAAAGTTAGTAGATTTTCCGTGTTTCTCTCATCGTATTCCATGCCCCTCGTATCACCTATCCCGGGCGTGTCTATTATCCGCATGATCTTATCGGTGCCTTTCAGTTCAAAGAAGTAACTCGTAGGTTGCTGTGTCGAAGACATACCGGGAGTTTGCACTTCATTTGAGCTGCTTCCGAAAGCGATTTCCGTTGCTTTAAATTCGTTATCCAGTAAGATAAATTTTGACGGAATTATATAAAGAAATTTATCCTTGCTTGCGCGTTCCAGGTTGGGGTGAGTGAAATAATTGAGCAAAGCATTAATGAACGTCGATTTTCCTACCCCAGTTTCACCCAAAAGTAAAACATTCAATATTTCTTTTGTTACATCAGCCATTTCGGAAAAAGGAAATCTCTTTCTAACTGTACAGCAAGAATGATGTTATATTAAAGTTTTCAGAGTAATTTATTGGTTTCTGATACGTAATATAACGGATACCTGTGGTTAATAAGATAGACATATGTTTTCGCAGGTAGTGCATAGTGAAAAAACATGTTTTTGCTTTTCAAAATCATTGGTAAAAACCCGCAGAGTGTGTGCAATTCCACAACCGTTGTTTGAGCAAAATAACGTAAGCACGAATTGTTTACTTCAATTGTAACAATGCATTTTTGAATACTTCGACAACTCAAGTAAAAAGTTATCAAAAGTTATGAACAGTGATCAATCCCAACTGTCTGAGGTTGGTATCAAAATGGTTCCTAGATTGGCTATAAACTAGTTCATATTTACTTAAATACAAGAACGATGCAGTAACAATAACGGTAGACACAAATGACGCATGCCGTGATGACATATGACAAACATGGTATAACCATGTAGTTTATAACCAATAGGGACCTTTTTGATACCAATCTCAGACAGTTAAGATCACTGATGGTCACTGTGTATATGTAGGTATAAATCAGGATTTGCTTGATTGTTAAAAATAATATATATATAATGATAGAAAACTACGTACAAAAACAGATTGAAATAATCGGAATTAATAACTAGGAAGGAGCAGTTTACTCGTACGCAATTATGTATTTATTGACATTTTCTAACCCATCGAAAGAGGTTAGGTTTCAGATATTATATGTCATTCATTGAAATGACCACATAACCGCAGCATATACTGCGACATAACACTCAGCACCACCTATCGTTATTAATTATTACTATCTGGATCTTAATTGGCCCAATAAAATAGTTGGAAAAAATTCAAACGATCTTTGAACCAATCAGAACCGTTCGTCTTTTTAGATGCTGCTTCAAATGTGTTAGCCAACTTTAAATTTTAAAGATACTGTTTTCATTTTTAGTGATACTTTATAGGAAAATTAGAGAAGACAATTTACACAATTTAAATTTATTTACGTATATCATATTATAATTTCCAATAAAATAACCGTTTATTTAATCAGCTAATTTTTTATCTTCGATTTGCACATCTTTGTCAAGCAATTCTTTAAAATTACTCCCAGAATATTTGAGTTTCAATAGTTTTAATTTGGAATCCTCGATGTCTGCAGTAGTAATATTGCGTGTGGTCTTTTTAATCGATCTATACTTCATGATAACATTCTCTATAGCTTCTATCACCATTTCATCGCCATCAGTGAGGCTTTCGCTACAAAGAAAACGTTAAATTAAAAGATATTATTAACATTATTTCGTGGCAATTCAGAATTACTCCCTCATCAGTCGTCCTAAATAATTTTCAAATACATCTTGGGTGTTTAAAATTGCGTTTTCCTTTAGGAATACCGTAAAACGTGTGGTGGCTTGTAAGATGACGTCACGTTCGCTTTCATATTGTTGCTTTAACAGCGTTATTTCCTGCATGAGTGTCTCAGCGATCTTTGAGGCTTCAGTATTGGTGCTGACAGCATTTTGCAGTCGCGAATCTTGTACGTAGGTGACATATGGCGTTATAGTGGTTTCGGTGTAATTTTCGTCTACCCACGAATGTTGGTATCCCAGATCTAAAGAAATGAATGGGTAGGAGCGGGAGACATTAAAACCACCTTTGAAGCCGTCAGTGTTGTATTTCCTACGCCCAGATTGCTATTAAAAAAAGTAATTTTTTATTGTTAAAATTAATAATTAAAGCCGGTATATAAGACATATCTATTTGAAGGCCTCTTACCTTTGTTACTTTGTAGCGTGTTATTGGTATGTATAATTGAGATTGAAGATCACTTAGTATGTTTTGATTTGCTTGTAATTTAATTTCGTGTTTGCGTAATGTATCCACCGCTTTCTCGTGCAGAACTAGCAGTTGTATGCTCGATTTTCCTAACCTGCCTATCAAACGTCTGCATTCATTTACAGAGAGCATACCACGCATTGTTGCCGGAGATAATGTTAAGATATAGTCGATCATTCTAAAATGTTAAACCTGTTAATAATAGTTGATGCTCAAAAGTATTTCAAATTTAGCGCAAACAACTACGCATATTAACACGTTGGTAAACTATGAATAATGAAAAAACCTAACAATGAAAATATATAATAAAACTACCAACCTTTAATAAAAGAAATCACTACAATTCACAATTATTTAGTTTAGAATTTATATTGACGGACATACCTTTTGCATGAATTAGAAGATTTAGTCCAGCTGTCTTCAAATTCTTCAACATCTTCGGGATCGAAAACGACTCCCTTGGATTTCGCCGCTAAATATCGAAAGGATTCGTTATCGATACAAAAAACATTGGAAGAATTTAAGGGAATCGACAAATTTTTCATCTCATCCAGCATAGTTTTCAATGGCAAATACGTATCTCCTGGGGTATAGAAACTGGATCTAGCATTCGTGAATAGAAAAACGATATTCTTTTGAATATGATGATCTAGACGTAGCAGAATATGCTTTAGGCAATAATCAAAGAGGACGGTGAACCTGGAATTATTGGGTTTCAATAGGATACATATTGCGTTCAAGTGACGCAATTCTCCTATAAACGCCAATAGTTTTTCTGTGTTTTCTTCGTCATAGGACATCCCCCTAGTGTCGCCTATGCCAGGGGTGTCTATCAATCTAACGTTGGTATTGCCGTATTTCATCAGATAACTTTGTACGTTTCGCGTAGATGAGACTCCGGGTTCCGTAACTTCGTTCGGACTTTCACCCACCGCTATAATCCTTTCGTTTAATTCAGTGTCATGTAAAGAGAATTTTGTAGGCACATAGTATGGCAATTTTGAATTTGCCGCCTCGGATAAATCTTTATAAATTAGATAATTCCCCAACGCGTTAATAACTGTCGATTTACCAACTCCCGTTTCACCCAACAGGAGAATATTAACGATTTCAGATTCGCCCGCCATGTTTGAATAGTTTTTGTTTACTATATCTTCCATGCATATTTATATGTATTATAAAGACAAGGCGCGGATATTGTGGTTGACCGATGCCACAATAGTCAATTCTGCTATTGTTGTTATTTTATAAAGGTAGTGTGCAAATCAAAATCAAAATTTAAGAATATTGTTAATCAAACATGTTATTCAAAAAATGAAGTATATAAAAAACATGTTATTGTTGCTTACTGTATAAAAATGACATTAGTACGCATATAGCCGCAGTATATGCAACTCAATATACACACAATTTTGAACCCTCAAGAGTATCAAATCGATTGAATAGTAATTTACCCTCATACTATACTTAATTATTTCTCAATTATTCGAGCAAATTTATTCTTTATAACTTGGAATTTTACTACATATTTATTATTTAATAATTTACATTTTGCTCAAGTAGCACGGGTTTTCAACAGATGCCAGCACTATCGCAACTACATTACAATAATGAGTCATCGGCCATATTTTGTGTTCCATGTTATCTGTTGTATTAGTGGCGCTGTCAAAATATTTTGTAGTTTTCTAAGGAAATCCCACGTCTTACGCTATAAGCAACAGCATCCGTAAGTAAAGATACACCAAGCATTTTATATATCTTACAAAAGCACTTAGTAAATCTCCCCCCGTACAATCGTAGCGAATAAAATGTTTTGATCGGCCTATCTGGCAGACCCCATTATACGAATATAATAACATCGCATTGTTCGCGTTTCTATTCCTCCTTTGTTGATTGTATATCGCGAAATTAACATCCCCGTCGTTTATTTTCAGGTGGAATAATGCCACAATAAGAGACCACTGTGCAGTGGTTTTTTAAACGATTTTTCAAGGTTATGGAAGATAGAAGTAGGTGAGTTTTTATATCATAATTATTTTTTCCTGGTCTTCGACGTTGCGATGTTTCTCTCTTTTTTTTTACTTATATTTATCTTATCAACACTAAAATTACTGTTTTTATATACACATTTTCGGTGTAGAATGTGTTGCTAATTAATTTAGTTTTAGTGAAGTAAGTGCTTTGTGCCATTGCTCTTTTATTTTAGCGGAATGTTACTGTATTTTCTTGTAATTATTTTCTCGAATGTTATTTGCTTTAGAACGATATACCGTATATTCATTCACTAATGTAAGGCATGCACAAGTTCGTGTTTCTTAGTCACCTAAACATTACAATTTATAATTCATATGCGATGATTAATTTAAGCTGAATGACGAACGATTTCTTGAATAAGAAAGGAGATTTCTTTCTTAGCGGAAAGGTAAAAAAGCAGTTTCGTACCGTGCACGGGTGTATTTTTTTTTATCGTTTTGCATTTGGTCATACTGCGAAAAAAATCGAATTTCCTTATAATAGCAGAATAACGCAGGCGTATTCGGGGCTGATCCGGAATGCCGCAAAACGACAATGTGGTAGCACTGCGGGTCGTGGCGATCTTCAGTAGACGCCCGTCTATTACATGAAACGCATCAAAAGTAAAAATGACCTCGAAAATGTAATTTTTTTTATTCCCGTTGTGTGCCGGCGTAATTTTAAGTGATCAAGTCTCATGATGTCAACAGTGAAATATGTAATATGTTTATTAAAAAAAATGAGAATCAATCGCTTTTTTAACATTTTGAAAATGATTTGTTTGTATCATAGTAACTCCCGAAACTCAATTTGTATTCGATAATAACTGCATTGTTTGTATCGTATTGATTGCTGTTTTTTTTTTGAAACGATTAGAAATTCAATCAAATCTTTACACATAAAACGCTTGTGCATGGTATATGAGATTTTAATTAAAATAACCTGCATGTAGGTAATTTTCAATTCTGTCGAAATAATCAAATATTTATTTTTACTAAACTACAATCATAAATAAATATTGCAGTTTTCTTTTTCACCATTTCGTTACCGTTTCAAATTACAAATAACATTTATATATTCCTGCTTTGACACCTTGCAGTTTCTTCAAACTACTAAAACGAAAAATAAGCCAAAAAGATTAGGTATTTTTTCAAACGTAACGGAAAAATGTGTTCTTTTTGTTACAGATTGTCTTTGTAAGAGAAAATACACAAATACTATAATACAGATTTGACATTTATTACCCTTTTATTAAGCTAGTCACGTATACGCTACTTCTACGACTGGTCTAATTCGATAACAAATCAATAATACTAGACGAAATATACGCAAAAATTGCTTGTGATAATTGCTTTTTAATATATTCCTTCAAAACAACTCGTGATAATAATAATCTATACAAACCGTTCGAAAGTAAAACAGTGTTTAAAAGTTGCGACGGGTGTGATGAAAATTAGATTAGAAATAGGGGAAAATTCGCAGAAACATGTCTAAGACTATCAACGCGTACAGAATGTAAGTTTTGATTTAATGAATTTTGATTTTTTTTTTAGTCGTAGTTTGTGATGTCTCCTTTACTTCAATATTATAAGGAATGTTTTAATTTTTTGTTGTATCGTGTGTTTATAGTTAACCAAAACATATATCGTTTTGTAATGTAATAATAAACGTTGGATATTTGTTATTTGTGGGTAATAATTTGATGTGTTATCGTTGTACTAACAAATTCGAGTAATTTTTTTCAAAGAGAGAGCTAAAATGATTGATATGTGCCGCTGCATACTAAAAGGATCACATTGCCCTGCAGTAATTGTAATTCATCGAAAATTGCCATTCTTACCTGGCTCAATTTCAGGTTATGTTTATTAGGATTGTATTGGAATTAATTTGTCATTTAGAAAGACCTCTTCAAATCGATTGAATCAAGATATGTGACGAAAGAATATTGCTAAACGTAATTATTATTATTTTTTTCTCCAGCACTATAAATTAGCTACCAAAATAAACTTACGTATTATTGTCTTCGCCAAACATATTCTAAAAATTGCCATCATGCAAAGTAATTTTAATTTCAGAAAATGTTACGTATGTAATAAAAAATGACATTTCACCGGGTTTTTTTTTTCTTTGAAATCAATTAAGTATTGGTATGCGGAATATATTTTTGACATAATTTTATCAAAGTTGCAACTTCAGATATACTTATGTATCAATCATTTTTGCTCTCAGCGTGTTTGTAATTATTACTTCTTTATGTTATGTTGTGAACCTCTGCATATGACACTTTAAAAATGGAAGATCCTGTTTCGATCTAACTGTGTTTAAAATTGATTAAAATGTAGTAATACTTACTAATCTGACCGAAAAAATTAATTAATGACTATTTTTAGATTTCCGGTGCTCCGTTTTTTTTATGAGCGTGAATGTACTTGTTATACAGTGCCGTTATCAATTAGAGAATATTAAATATAGTAAATCTTCATTTGGAAAATATTTTAAATCGATTTATGTACGAAAAATATATGTAACGATTCTATTCTGCTATTTATTTCTTTAATTTTATATATTACGTCAGACGATAATTATTGACGGCATCGTATATTCTCGTGGATGTACGTGTACGGATCTTTTATTTTCCGGTGTTGTCACGTCTTTAAAAATATTTGAATCTGAAGCTGTGTTATAATTCACGGTGGACTTCCTCCTTTCCAGCAAGAAGATAGAAAGTTTAGGTAAAATGACAGCTATGTCGCAAGAAGAAATCGTGTCAGCCGTCAAGACGGTGGCCCAAGGTTTGGAGGCGTTGCGCTCAGAGCACGCCGGCATTTTGCACGGCCTACACGAGGCTCCGGACCCTATGGCCTCTGAACGAGCCGGACTCGTGCAGCAGAGCGCCGACATGATCGAATTAGGATTGGGGGAAGCACAGGTATGAAATCAAAAAAATAGAATAGAAAAAAATAAATATTAAATCACCGTTATAAATAAAACAGAGATAATAGGTGGTTCTGGGGACTTCGTCTACTGCTTAATTGGCTGGAAACAGACAGGCGGCCATATTCACTCATTAAATTAAAATAAAGTATTGATATAGCACTTGCGGAAAATATTTTTTCTGTATGACAATCTTTTTGAATCGCTAGTTATGTAGGTAGCTCAAGCAACAATATTAATGGGGAAGGGGAACAACCTAAAACCGTCGAATAATGGTTTTTAGCTTTTTGACAAATATGGCATTTAAAAAATATCGTGAAAACTTTTGGGGGATCGATTCGGCATGTTTAATGACTCAAAAAATATTTTGGCATGTGTCATGATCGTTGCCATGGTGGCAAATTTAAAAACTAAACTATAGTACGAAACGTCAAAAAGTGAGGTTAGATGACATGACAGATAAAAGTTATATGAAAAGTTGCTTAAAATATAATCTTGAGACTACATACACAAATTCGTAAAACAGTTTTCGGAACCAATTGGTTTTAAATAATTTTATAGTTTTAAACAATTAGCAGCAATTTTCCTTTGTATTTCGAATACCATTTTTCTGGCAAATACTGAACGCACTCAACTCTATGGAAACGGTAACATTATACGTATTCGGAAACAAATATTTCGCGATGGAAGCGTCAAAACATATATATATAGCAACATATATTCTCCTCCATACAGCACCCTCTTCACTAGTCTTTGTTCCGGCTTCCGGATTATGTCTGGTAGCCATCTCTGTTCTCCGTGTAAGTTTTGCCTTCCCAAACATGGTCATTACTTCTCTATTTCTTCTGCTCTGCCATAGTCCCCCTGACAGTCTCTTTCAACCAAATTTGTTTTATTTCTTACCATCGCTTGTTATTGTTACGCCCAGATACTCCCAACTCATTAACTTTTTCAAATTCGTACTACTTTCTTCGTGTTTTGATTTTCGTGTTCGTATTTCCATATATTTAGTTTTTTCTTCGTTTATCACCAGTTCGTATCTCTTTGCCTCCTTGTCAAACCTTTCGGAAATCTTTTCAATTTCCTTTTTTGATCTTGTTAGCAGAACGCGTACGCAATACATTTATTATGGAAAATTCAGTTCTTTGGATTTTGCTTTCTCTCATTACTGCTTCCAAAATCAAGTTGAACAAATTGGTTGAGAGCGGATCCCCTCGTCTTAAACCTCTTTGCACTTGGAATCGTTCAGAAAAGTCTCCTTCTAGTAAAATTCTGTTATTCGAATTGTATAGGGTCATTTTCACCAGATTTATCTGTTTCGCTTTGGAATTCCTAGTTTCACCAGAGCTTCGTATAATTTCTTCCGGCATACAGAGTCAAGTGCTTGCTTAAAAGCGACAAAGAGCACGTGCAATCCAAGATTTTGCTCATAACTGTTATTCATTATCATTTTTAATGTGTATATTTGATCTGCTGTTGATCTTTTTGTCCTGAATCCTCCTTGGTATTCTGCTACTATCTCCTTCTCGTATATAAATGCGTTGGCAAAATTTTACAATTTAAAATTTTGACATAAAAAAATTCTGTTTTTTATATCCATCGTGGATACGTACTTCTAAGCAAAACACCGTTCACCATCTCGAACAATTCCGTCTTTGGACCCCTCTGCATTTCATAGAAACCCTAAATACGCACTACTACTATAAAATAACAGGAGTGAGTCACCACCATCAACGACGGATCGATTATGAACAGACTAACAGGCGTCTAAGCCATTCCATCCTCTTCTATGTTTTACATTACGTATTCTCTTTCACCACCGTGTTGGTTTGCGATTTTCTTCATCTCTGTCTTTAGCACATCGGCTCGATTTCTTAAATAACAGTCCGTCCTACGGCTTTTGATATTATAAATAGAGTTCTCTGGGAGAGACGATGACCTTGACTATCGTGTCGATGTGCTCGAAAGTGTATTCGCACCTGTGCCGTTCAATTGTACGGTCAATGGTCAACTTACCTGCCGCGTGTTTGCCACTCGCGTCACGGGTCAATTATTCATAATAAAGTGCAGGAAAGCGAGTAGGAATCCCGCTACATCGAACTATGATAATTGCCTACCGTAGGAATGTTATGGTGGCAACAAAATTTACGCTTTCCAAATCCGTGTTCGTATTAAATCTGATTGTAAAGTTTTAAAATGTTAATTAAAAGACATGACGTTTCTCGAATAGTAAATACAGGATGGTTCAAGAGTCGTTTTACCGATGTCTATTTAAAATAATAATATCGAAATATGAAACAAAAAGAACACTAAAGATAGCAAGGACTGTGGGGCAGCACGATAAACACACTGTTCGGATTACTCCTCCCGCACAAGTATTAA
>JARFOC010046245.1:0-21848 GCA_031763485.1 Osmoderma eremita | reverse complement strand
TAAAATGCAATGATATTAACATCCCTGTTATGAAAAACTGAAAATAAAGACATATTATGCTACCGCAAAATTAAGCGGTATTATAGGTAGTGTAAAATGTCTTTTTTATCTCCGATTTGATTAAAATCTTGGAAAACCGAACTTCCCTAGTTTGTCCCTAGATTTTATCATTTTAAGAGAGAGTGTGTATATATATACATATATATATATATATATATATATATATATATAGAGAATTGATTCATTCAAATAAAAATTGTTCAGTTCGACAACATTTTTCGTTTGTATATACTCAACGCTCTGTGTTGTTTATCCAAACATTTGAAAACTGTTAAACTTATTCCTTTGATACAAGTAATTTAGGTATGTTGCTCCAAATAACAAATGTGTTTGACATAGGCTTCTGCCTACTGAATAGGTTTCTTTGAAGAAACTTCAGATATGTATTGAACTAAATTCTCAAAGCGTTTGGAGTAAAGTTGTTAAACACTTTTAACACTTTTGTTGTTAAACCAACTAAAGGTTTAACAACAAAAGTGTTTGAATGGATAAATTAATGGTATTGGCGAAAGGAAGGTTCAGGAAGTGTAATGTATCTATTAAATTTAAAAAAGCCAAAAACTAGTTTATTATAAACAAAACGTAAGAAATCAATAACTACTAAAAATTAGAATCTCTTATATATTCACGAAAATCCTATAGGATCCTATAGTCAAATAGCCTTATACCAATCATGTACATTTGTATCTCTAATCTGTTGCATGAAATAAAAAATAAACAGATAGCAACTTAAATACACAAATTTTAATATCCAGAAAGAGTTGGGAATATAACCGGCTATTAAAAATACTTTAAATCATTTGCACATTACTTGCAACTTACAACCTATTTTTATTTAAATGATACTCGCGTACATACATAACATATATTTACTAAAATAAAATACTATTTTATTTAAAAATGCAACAGCACCAAAAACTTGGGTGTTTCGACCTTAAAGAAGTACCCACACGTAAGACCTTTGTAAGATAACTAAACCATGATGATATGATTGTCCAAGGACTACAAAAAAGAACTATTGCATAAATTTGACTATTTTTTCACAAATACATATACTTATCTAATTTGTTGTACGAATAGTTAATTTGCTTAACCGAAAATTTGATTACTTTTAATGTAATCCAAGCAATATTTGAAGGAATCATTTCTCATTTGAGACGAAACACTTTTGTTTTGTTGATATAGCCATTTGTTTGGTTCATTGTACATGTAGTACCAGTTAGTTCAAACTGCGAAATCTGTTAATCTAACAAATATAGGCTTCCTATACATTCTACAGTAATTTACTTCAACAAAAAGAAGAATGTTGCTGGGATAGCGAACGTAATTGAAATAAACACTTGAAGGGTTTACTTCAAAATTGTTTGAATTTACCTAAAAAGGATCAACGCTTCCATTTTTGTTGAATTAACAAATTCCTTTTTTGCAGTGTACGTAAATTCATGAAAGAACCTGTATATTTTTGAGCATAGTTAACTATTTTTGTTGATTATCAGTAATGAAGCCATCACAAATGACTAGCAAAGCTTTCGTTTTACAATTTTCTTAGATTATTGCATTCGCCACACCAGTCAGTGGTGTGCCTTCAACGGCAAGCTTACTAAATATAACTAATTTTTATAACAGATTTGGTGAATATTTTTGGAGACTCCTATGTACTCATATAAAAAGGAGATACATACTTGCATATACCATGTTGCAATCGTCTACGTGGCTAGCACTATTATATTAGCAATGTTACACAATATAAAATAAACTTCTTCCCAGTCTTGACTGAGATAGAAGACCTTGACGTTTCGCCCACAATCACAAAGCGTTCTTCAGGAGTTTTCGCTTTGACATGGTTCACATGTGGAGCTATCGTGACCGACTACTCTCTGGCTAGTTAGTTTAACCTCTGGCGTGGTTACACGCTGAGTTACCGTACTAACTTAAGATTCTCTTGAAGAAGGCCCCTTATGATTGTAAGCGAAGCCTCTAGACCCTGTAACTCAAACATGGCACGAGCTAAACCCGTAAGAAGTTTATCTTGTACTGGCTTTGGCCATGGAAACCTCCGTTTTTATTTCAATGGTACACATGTTGCAATTTCTACACAACAGGCCCTGTCTTTGTTCCCCGAATATACAAAATTATCCCATTTGCTACGTATCCCGAAAACGATACCAACTTAAATCCTAATACTCCAGCCTTTTCCTTAATTGTTAATCGAATAACAATCAATCAAAAATAGATTCTATTGTGTCACAACCATCACATCATCAAAACCATATTATCTATGAAATAAAATCACGGAACAAAAGACTAGAATGTTAAAACCGTCTGATTGGAATAAGGGGCAGGATCAAAAGGTAAATAAAAGATCATTCAGCGCCTGCAATGCACAAACATACATAATGTACCGCTAAATGGTTAACAGTAAAGTATTATACACTTGCTGAGCGTGAAATACTTTATAATAGAACTATGATTTGAATTGAAATTAATCAATATAGCTTTGTTTTGCTTTGGCACGTACCTTGGACCGATAGCGATTGATTGAATTGAAATCTCGCAGTGACTTTTCTATTTCTCTGAATAATGATACACGTTTTCTTTTTTTTTATATCAGTTTGTCCTTTGTAGGATGAATTTGAAGAGATGCAGACGTATTAATGCTTTGCAGAGCGACGCACGCAAAATGATGGAGGTGGTAATAGAATTCTGTCGTGATTAGGTAAATATCATAATCATATGTAGTATATTTTGCTGCTCTACCATATGTTATGATACTATATGATATGCACTATGATGCAAAGGTGTGAGAATTAATATACAATAATCCCATACGCCTATTAATTGTGAATTAAATATATATCTATGGTAATCTCTAGTTTTTAAAGCACATATTTATTTTATTATTATAAAAGACGATGTTTAATTAGGTTCCTTAATTGTGTTATGAATAGTGGAGATATTCATTTTAAATCAAAGCATTGATGACATTAAGAAACCTGAACCATTAAGAAATGCTGAAACACAAACGTTCATTATGGAATCAAATCCCTCTTATTTTTATAACTGTCATCTGTGAATAAAATAAAATCCAACTCTTAGAATGGAAATTTAGGTTGCCAAATGAAGTGTTAGAATAAATAAATATCTAAACGAACCTCGTTTTAATCGTTAGCGTTTGTTACACAACGAAGATAAAGTAATAAGAAGCATGCGAATGTCTATCTATGTAGATGTCGACTGTGAGAGAATGGTAATTTTATTTTAATTCAACAACAGACGGTTTACAGTTTTAAAAAGATTTCGTGTGGGCAACGAGTTGACCAACTATAAAAATGTACAATATCGAAATGGTTTATGATGTGTTACCAGCGCATAAATTAACATACTTAGTCCTACGTAAAATAAATATTATTCGAGTTTCGCATCGAGATAATGTAATGAAGTACGGGATAGTTTTCACTAAATAAACTTTACTATTCTACTTCGCTATATACATTACCAAAGTAGCAGAACCAAATTAGCTAATTAGGCCTCCACTTCTATAGTTAGATTATGAATAGCTGTATAAATTGTTTCGAAAATAGAAAAGCTCTCCTACATCTCATTTTCACTACTGCCTGTACTGACCCCGTTATAATAATTCCATTCATTTCTAACTACCACTCAATTTCAACCTGAACATGTGTACTATTATATCTGTTAAGTTCGTTGTAATGCTCTGTTTTCAGACATGTCAACGATTATGTTGACTGACTGACACTGATACTAATTAATATCTCAGTATCTCTGGTATTTAAATGAGCCTACGCGCAACAAGATCACGGTTCCTTTTAGTTCGTTTTGCTCCATATGTGGTAGGTTTCTCTTAGCAATAAATCAAATTTAATTTACATTTTGACGCATAATCATTACGAAGGTCCCTATTAACATCTTTATATATTAAAATATAATTAATATCGGATTTTCAATTTAATCTCGAATAGTTTCCAGCCTTGTAGATATTGTTCAATTAAGTGTTCCTTGTGAGTAAGGAGTAAATGTTCTTATTTTATGCGTATGGAATTGGGCGGGCATTTATATTGACATGCTAAAGGCGTGTTGAATATGTATATTTTGGCGGAAACAATAATAACAATAATAAATGGATATTAAAGTGTACCAGTGGATGAAGAAATAATATAGTTTCCCTTTTTACCCCCTAATCTGTTTAATTTATCTTTCGACATTGTTAATTTACTTAAACATTAATCAATTCATATTTTCGAGTGATTAAAATTACATTATTATGATTACTATAGAATGTACCATATGTTTACGACTGTATATAAGTTCCTTTTTAAAAAAAAAGTATGTACTGTATTATGTATTTATGTATATGATCCCCAAGAATTTAAGTTCTTGGCTGCTTGGAAATGTTTTGCAAATTATTATTAATTCAATGTTAAAGGATATGGCGAACAATTACGTAGTAAAGAAGAAAAATTACAATTGTAGAGAATACTTAAACTAAGTAGGTCGACGACTCCAATCGCTTCTGGTAATAACTCTAGCTCACGTGTACCTTTTATCTAAATTCATGAATTCAAAGACCAATTATACAATTCAAAAGCCTTGCCGAAAACAGTTTAACAAAATTCATATAAGAAGTTCATGATCATAAAGTAAATCAGAAAAAAGTTAAACAAATAGAGGGCACACTTTTACAAACAACAACCTGGGAATGCCGTATGGAAGAGCTTGCCCCTTCCCAAGGAGCCAACTATATTGTGGGTAATTTTCAAGATTCTTTTAAGAAATATATCTTCCTGAAGTAGTAAAAACAACATACGTAGGAGACATTTTTGTAGTTCTTGATATTAAGAAATGTAACTTAAGTAGCTTCTTAAAACATTGAAATTTAACCGAAGAAATGTCATTATAGGCTCTTAGTTTCGAGGTTTACTGTTCTGGTACTTTGTTAAGATACCATACACTGCAACTAGATATTTATATAGTGCTTTTAAGGATGATGAGATATTCGTATCACGTACAAATCAAAGAGTTGAAGAACCTTTTAGGTAAGATAAACATGAGGCAGATCAGAAATCAGGAAATAAAATATTCTGCAACGGATGCAAAAATGTATTGGCTATGCTACACGTTTTATTTCAATAACCTATACCATATAAACAAAAGATTGAATCAACTTTTTCAGTAATTTGTCTTTCACAGCTTGGTGAATTTAGTTAGCCTAAAGTTATAAACTTTGTGATTATTTAGTATTATCTGTGCAAGAGTACGTAGCAAGTAGAACTAAGTTAATAGAGTCCCTAGTATGGCTACAAGAAATTGAAACGATAAAATAAGAATGCGAAACATTTTGCGTGAAATTCAACTAATGGCATTATGACAAATGACAGGCATATTCGAAAACATAAAACGTTTATTTCAAAGTAAAATTATACCATAGCATAGACACATTCGATACAGGCCGGCTGTTTCTGCTTTATACTGTTGCTCCCTCTCATAACGTTTGAAAGTATTGAGTATTATAAGAAATATAATGAATCACAACTATTTATTTCAGGTATGTCAGTAAATAACATAGCAAATCGTAAAACTGTTTGCATTGGGGTAAAAATATGTTCCAAATGAAGTTTTATATAAATTTACTTTCCACTTATAATTTCAGGGATAACAAGACCCTCTGTCTTACGTTTTAAGTCAAGGGCATGTCGCTATAATCAAAACATCACAATTTGCCTCTAACTTTACGTCGTTTTTGTTTGATTTCTCAGTCTCATTCCTTTTAAAAAGTTAGACACAATATACAACCGCGCTGTATATTAATGTAGAGTAGCAAATATTCAATATTTTATAAGCAAAAATAGTATTGAAATGAATTAGTGTTGCAACTATGGTATAATCAATAGACGAAATTTGCTAAAATTTTGGTGTATTCATATACGTATACAACTGCACATAAAAAAAGAAATATGTTGTATTAACTAATTTTTCAAGTCTAAATCCAAAGGCATTGGCACGGTATTATTTTTTTTTAAGTAGAACGATAACAAAATAATATTATTAGGAACATTAAGTGTATCACACAATTTTTACATTTTTGTGTATTTAATTTTAAACTAAATTGCAGGTGGACTGTGTATGCGTTGACTTTTTCATTTCACTTTTGCTATGTATTATTACAGATTTTACTAGAAGGTGGGTACATAGTATATTTAGCATATCTAGAGAGGTCTGCTAAATATACATACATAAAATAAGTATGGCAAATTATGTAAATAGGCGAATTGATATGCTTAAAAAACTGACGAAAACAGTAAAAATCATACGTAACAAAATGCTTTTATGATGATTTATGAATTATTTTTTCTCTGTACGTATAAAGTAAATGTGTTAAAGTGATGTTACTTGGTATTTTTTATTAAATCTGATTGTATCAAATAAAAGATTTGGAAAGTTAAAGTATATACCTACATAGTTCCATTAAATGATTATTTCATATATGCATTTGTACGTAAATAGATTTAGACACACATACATATATTATATTATCTCTATTAAAATATCAGGGTCATAGTTACCAGTACAAATAATCTCAGCAAATTATAGTGATTTACTTAAGAGGTTTACTTAAGCACAATTAAGTAGTCTTTGGTTGAAAATATTAACTTGCTGCTTGTCATTTCGAGGTTACACTAGCACAGAAATAATATGAAAATACCAAAACGGAAAATGTAAACTCGACCTTGTGTAACACGGGTAACAATACATACATTTGCAACTGAACTCACGTGAATGCTTCTGGAAGAAATATATTTATATGCACATTATATCAACATTGTCATATTTCAATTGTGTTTGACGAACAACTAACAAAAAGGACACAAAAATATACCATGCTTTCTACATATATAAAAAATTAGCAGAGAAACTTGACTGACATAGAATTAACTGACATTAATTAACCAAAAACGTTTTTGGTTGGAATATCCACGTAGATTGGAGTTTGTAATATCTTTCTTTGATATTAATTCTATTAAGGAGAAAGTACCCCTCTTCCTTCTCTGTTTATACTAGCAAACTTTTGCGATACTCCTATACTTAACCGCAAAATGTTTGAAATACCTGCTGCGTGTTTTTATTAATTTTATCCCGAAACGAGGAAAAGCATTCTTTAATGGGAGGATTTGCTCCCGGAGTGACTGCAATTTTCGCAACTATTATTCTCCCTTGAACGTCTTCGAGAACGTCTAGAGGTCGTGTCCACTGTAAGAGTGCTCACGTTTATAGATGATTTTATCGGGAGATTGTGCAGCGGTTGCTTTCTACGCAAAATAATCATACCACTGAAGAAAAATAAATGATGTACTATGTATTTGATTTGCTTTATTTGCAGTGATGCTTCGGTTGCGAATGAACAAAATATCGTATTCTAAAAGATCTTTATCACAGTTATTGCAAATTAACCCATTTGCGAGGTAAAAGTTTCGCAGTGGAGATAGGTAACCCCTAAATGAAGAATCTTTCTCTAGATATTGCTTTTTTTATTTTTTCTTAACAGCTTTCAAATGGAGTTGAAATTTCAGTGCAACGGCAAAATTATCGTCATTTATGGATAACATAGTTTCTGAAGTAAATATGCATCTCTTATCACGTAAGGAAATAACTCGACAATAAAACTTACCCTGGTCAACGCCCTCTCATCCGTTAAGACGGTAAATATGCAGCGTAAATCCCTGAAGATTTGAAAATCAATAGTTTTGCGTAACACCTAAGCTTTTGATCGAAGGGGGACAACTTCTGGGGAACAAATTATCTTCATATCTACAACTCCCTAGCCGCCGGGGTGCTAACTTTAAAATTCTCCTCTATCAAATATCTACAAGATATCTCTACAAAAGTATATTATTTTCTAAAATATGCCATGAGTACCTACTCAATTAAACATCTACTACTTCAAGCAAATATGTAATTATTATAGATAAAACATTATTCATAAACAAAAATTAATGTGGGAACAGTACTTCAAATGTAAATGATGTAATTCGCGTGTATTACAAACATTTGCTTACAAATTAATTTTAGCACATAACTATCCTATTTCCTATTATTTAATTAACAGCTAATTAATATCTATCAAAATGGATAATGAAGTAAATATCGTATGTACATAATACATATAAGTTGTAGGTAGTGTGTTTTTGTAAACTTACGTTGTTTATCTATCCGTTAATAAGTCGTTTCTAGAATTAAAAATGCCATAATTTCTGTTTCTACTTTAAAAGGAGAGTTCAGAAAACTGTATTTCAGTTGGACATTAATACTACAGTAGACTAATCTAGGACTGGTGCTGTGTTTTCTTTTTATTTCGAACGCTCTGTCCAGAAACTGTTATTAAGTTATTAAGCATTTTGAGTGTTGTAAGTGAACCGTTTTCTATTGTTACCTATTACCAAGCTGTACTTCATTAATAATTATGTTCCTAACTAATGTACACCACATATAGCGAAAGTAACAGTGCATTTGTTAATTAATCTAAATGAGTTTATTATTGTTTGTTATTTTCTATTTATTTCAATAAAGCACGAAACATACTAAAATCGATAAGAAGATGTAGAGATGTTGTCAATTAAAGATTATGCAGAAGCAATTTAAATTGTTTAGAAACAGGTTACAACAGTTGTGTGAACCATACATATAATTTGTGTCCTAATAAGTGAAAACCTGCTATTACTACAGCTTTGAGAAACTTATTTACTCTATGTAAATTCCTTCCGCGAAAAGTTTTCATGGAACTAATTCATCTTTGTCTAACCATACCCAACACCTATCTAAGTATAATAAATATACATACATTGTGAACCTACACACAATATTTTTCTTTTAACTAACGCCATTAAACAGTATAAAACGATTTGGCTTGGCTGGTGTTAATGGGAAAAAGAGTCGGCAAAGCAAAGGTATCGATTTAATTGTTACTGTGTACATTTCAAAGTGTTTATTTATCGTTTTTATACAACGGGATACCCACGCAACAACACTGCGCTCCAATCAAATACGTTATGTGTTAGTATATTAAGTAACCGATTATTAATGGGTTGATAGATTGTCAGATCGTGACAAAGGCGTTTCGCATTACCGGTAAAAATACTGGATGGAAAGGAGGATTGTATGCATGCTCAAAGAACTCCGAGCCGTGTTTAACACGACTGAATCTCTCCTTCCTGTATCGTTCAAGAATAGCTACTTATGTAGGTGCTTAAATATTTATTTACAACCACTATATGTCAGTTAAAACGATGTGTTTGTGGTACACGCATATTGTGCTGGTTATTTCATCTGTTCAGGTTTGTTTTGAGGAAAATTATTCATTCATTCAAAATGAAAAACAAACCCTTCTAAACTATAATTATATTATACCAGAGATGCCTTTTATGTTTCGGGAATAGAGAACAGAAACTAAAATTAATCATAGTACATGGCTTTATTGTTTTTCAAAATATTCTCCATGAAATCACTACACTTTTGCATGCGCTTAAACCAGTTTTCGAAACACTTTCCACTCCGATTCAGGTATGTACCTCCAAAATGTGAATTTTGAAAGCATCAAATGACCACATAATTTTTGTTTGATGTGCGGAAAAAAAAGAAGTCATTGGGTGCCAAATTAGGGCTGTACAGCTGATGGCCCATCAATTCAACTTTCTCGGTTGCCAAAAACTCTTGTTTGAGCTGATGTGTGAGAGCTCGCATTGTCTTGGTGGAGAAATATCCGTCTTCGGCGGTTGGTTCCGAATACTTCTGGCAAACAAATGGTTGTGTACCATTCAGAATTGACCGTCCGACATTGCACCAATGCTAATGTTGCCACATGTTCGGTTTTTCGAAGAAACAGGCGACTATTTGCTTCGAAGTGCTTCGTGCGCGAACAACTTTTGTTGGATTTGGCTCATCTTGAAAGACCCATACAGTCGACTGCTGTATACTTTCGGGCTCATAGGCATAGATCCAAGATTCGTTACCTATTACAATGTCATAAACATGCTTGGAAGTACCGTGATCGTAGTTTTCGAACATTTCGTTCGACCAATCCACACGAGCCCTTTTTTGACCGATTGTCAAATTATGTCGAATCCAACGCGAACAAATGTTTTTGACGGCAAAAGTTGATGCAATATCGAATGTATGCTGGTACCACTAATGCCCAAGGATCCCCCAATCCCACGATACGTCACATGCCGATTTTGCAATACCAGTTTGCGCACAGCATCAATGTTTTTTTCGAATCAACAACTGATTTTGGGCGGCCTTCACGAAATTCGTCAGTGAGTGAAACACAGCCACAATTGAATTCGACGTACCTCCGGTATACACTAGTTTTTGATGGTGTTTGATCGCCAAATGCCAAAGTAAGTTGAGATAATCCACGTCGAAAATTGTAAAAAATAATAACACGAAAATGTTCACGAGTTAATTCCATTCCAAAAAATGAAATTAAGAGATGATGATTTTTTTAAGCCACTGTAAGCAACACAAATATCCCTTGTACGTCAATATGTTCGGAGTAAGTATATTGTCAAAAAGGCCGAAATTTACGATATAGGCGTCGGTTGTCAGGGGGCAGCACCTAGAACACCTATTCCTGAAATATAAAAGGCATCTCTCGCATCTTGGAGTTTTAAATTATTTTTTTTCAATAAAACATATTTGTAGTTTCAAACCTAACTAAAATATCAAGTTAGGCATGCTTACACACGTTCAAAAGTAGAAAATAAATTTGCACGTCACTGTACGTATACTACAAAATAAGATGTCAAATTTACATTTACTTTTATTTAGTTGTTCATTAATCATTTGAGTAAAAATTTACGACTGAGTGAACATGCTGTAATACTGAAATAACGAATAGTAGAACTTCGGATATTTCGAAAGCGCAACATACCAGAACCGAGTACACCGTGTTTCGCCATATGCGACCGTTAGATTTGTCTTCTCGGTGATCGGTGAGGCCAAAAAATGCGCCAGGATTTAGCATACCATGGCACGATTACCTTCACGATAAATCTATGACCTTAAAAGCAAAAGTTATTTTGATATGATCAATTGCTATTTGGTAGCAATGTTGCTTCAGTCACGAACTCGTTATCTAAGACGGCTTTGTCTTAACGCAACGTAACTGTCGTTACTTAAGCATATTGTTTGTCTATTCATCTCAAGGGTGATATAAATAAAGTATCTGCGGCGCGTGTGATTCATGCAGATTAACTATGAACCAAATATGTTTAGCACCGTATATTACTTTAACTTATATATTTTACAACTGATTAGTTGCCTCTTTTGACTTTTAAATTGGTGTGTTGTTCTTTCTAGATGTGCAATAACCTACACTTTTAGTGAACAAAGACATGTATGAAAACATAGATGACGGAAGATGTTTACGAGTATTCTGTGGAGAATATTTCCTAGGTGGTTACGTAACACTTAGCACACATATTGAACCAGTGCCTCTTGGAAGGATCTTCTCCGGATGAATTAAAGGGTGCTAAAGTCGTTGCTCTCGATAATAAAGGAGATAGGGCTATGCTCAATAATTACCATCCGATAACCATAATGCCAACATTCGGGAAAGTTCTTTTAAAGAGCACTGAAGAACAGGTCGTCGCAGTTTTTCAACACGCATAGGATTTTTTTTGGAATAGCAACATGGCTATAGAAGCTCCAGATCAACCATATCCAGCCCTGGAGGAAATTTTGGCACGAAGAACAGCTTTTTCTGGAACAGGAAGCTCTACCAACGTATTGCGACATAAGAAAAGCAAAGAACTTGTTTATCGTCACGTATTGCTGCAAAAGTTGTGGTACTACGGCATAAGGGGAGTGGCTCATTCGCTAACGAGATATTATCCACAGGATTACCCAGAACACAGATCATTGGAACGGAGACTAATCAAGGATAGCTTCCACGACTATAGGAGCTCTCCCAGGATCAGTACTGTGCGTGTATCTCAAGTAGTAAGTGGGAAAACTTGTTTATTTGTTAATGACGCTACCAAGACAAGAAACAGCGAAAGGCAAAAATTAATAACCAATAGAGAAATGGCTCTTTGAGAAGCAAGCCAATTGTTTTGAAGCGACAAGTTACCGATAAACAAAGGAAATACTAAAAACCTCATATTACCAACTAAGCCTTTAACCAAGTGTGAGCTCTTGGGTATACATCTAAAAAGCCAAGTTACGTTCACGTCCCACACATACGCAGGCTAGCAAATATAGCGCCATTTGGAGCCGCCAAATCCGCATATTGCGCTCTATTCCATAGTAAAGCGACATACGGAATTTTAGTGTAGAGACTTTTACTCGAAGCGCAAACAGTATTCGTCAAACAAAGAAATCGCTGTAAGAAAAGAATGCAAAACATCTAGCACATCATGCTGACTCCTGTTCGATCAACATGTTGAAGTAACTCTGCATTCGAGGTATATTATGACTTGCCCAAAAAAATACCTCAGATTTTCTGAGCAGTATACCACTTCCCCGAATGTCACAAACCTAAATGTATGTAATAAGAAACCTTGATATATCCGGGTTTCCTACAGCGCTGAGAAAGAGTTGCTCAGAAAGCTGTAATGGAACGGTACTAATAAAAGATGTTTATTTAACAAATTTAAATACCATATAAATTTTAAATGTCGGTGCAGTTTTGGCCAGGTTTTAAGTTGAGGTTGTTAAATTATCATTTATATATTGTAAAAAGGAGTTGTGGACGGGAAATAAAGTGCAGAAAAGAACTATAGTAAGAAGACACGAGCTATCAAGCGGGACATCAGTTTTGACAGTTCGTCAAAACTAAATTAAAATAAGTCAGTAAGGTGACATTACTGACTGGGATAATTCTCAGGGACGAGATGTAAATTTTGACATTACGAAAAAATAAATTAAATAAAAGTCAGTCAAGGGACAATTCTTGACCTGGCTGGGAGTGATATTGAGTTTAGAGAGCCAAGTGACATTAATTGACTCGACTGGTTGCGTTATTTAAGTAAAAGTCGTTATCAACTCCGTAACCCCGTAATAAGTCATTAATCCAGAGATATCTGTTCGTCAGTCGGACCAATAAATAGAGCAAAGACCAGGAAGCGATCAAGGCAGGTTGGCTGTTTTAAACCCTAACTCCCCGTCGAGTCTGGTAGCCGCGGCGAATTAGAAAATTGTAATCCAGAGAGCTAAGTCCACAAACTCCTACATTACTCATTATTCCATTACGTATTTTTTTTATTAATATTCATATTACCAGTCAACAGGGGCCCCAAATCTATATTTTATCCACTGTTCTTTAATTTTGTTGTTGTTTTTGCCCTTCTTATGTAATAAACCTGTTATCACATTTATCATATGGTGCATAAATTACTTTACTAGAACTGCACGACTTGAGAAGTATAAATAGGGTACTCATGTTAGACAAGCCATTTTCGAAATTAAGTTTAAGTTTATTGTAAGACTACCGTTACAAAGCCAATTTATACCGTGGATAAATTATTCGCCAAGTCGTTTGTTTTTAATTGATAATCTATTTTTTTAATCATCCCAAAATTTACGTTTGTGTTCTTAATTATCTTGTCATATACATACCTTTGTTCTACATTTTATATTTACTGTTTATGTAAAGATTGCAACGACTTTGGGGAGCACAATAATCACACTGTATCCCGCACAATAAATTGATTAATTCGGGACACGTGTTTCGGGAATACGTGGATTCCCATCGTCAACCGAATACTTGAATGAAGGCAAATGTAAGTACATTTAAAAACATGCACTACTTTCTCACTTCCCCTTTTTCCCTCCAGCTATCTCTAACTTATTTACAACCAACAACCCCCGCACGCAAAAATTCCTTGAAAGACCACCCCCAGCGTTCTTAAGTGTGTGCTGTTACTGTAATAAATCCATCAACACGGAATAGACCACCTTCCCATATCTTCTCGATTAGGAAGGTTTTTGTTCTTTTTAATGTATATCGATTCATAAGCATCTAGCTCGGTGGCGAAGTTACCGATTTCATCAGTTGTAAATTATGTACATTTATATTATGTCTCGTTTGTTGAATTTGTTCACCAACACTATTAGACATATCTGCTCCACCATGTCGGTAATGCGAAATATGCACTTTAAACCTAGTTTGAATGACATTCTTTGTCTGCCCAATGTGGACTTTTTCACAATCTCCACATGTAATTTTATAAATCCCCGACTTCTGTTTTATTTCCGGTTGTCTTTTAGATTTCCTAAAAGGTTACGAAGTGTGTTCGGTGATATATACCAAATTTTCATGTTTATGACTCGGCTAATTACTTTCGTTATTCTATGAAAGGGTAATATACCAATTTATTTTTGTCGCGGTGTTCTACCGGTAACTAGCGTAGTGGAGTTTTTCAGGTGTTGTTTATATTGGACCTTCTTGAGAATGCGATCGACATCTACATTTGAGCATCCGCTGGGCTTTGTAATGTTTGTAATATATTTTAATACCTTTTCACGTCTGTTTTGGCTCAACGGGAATTTGTTTAACCTATTTACCAGAAAATTATTCGTGGACATCTTATGTTGTTCACAATGGTTTGAATCTGCCATTATAAATTAGTCTGTTTATTGTCCTATTTATATTGATAGTGTTACACCACCAACTTACAATATTTATTTATTATTGAATTAGGAATTACCGGGAAGTTCAAATGAAAATCACATGCTGCAAGCCATTTCTCACACAAATATGACATCATTGTTATGTAGGACTTGGTTAGTTACATGCCAAGAAACACTTGTTATAGTTCAAAAGCTTTAGATTGGAACCAGTGGATAATTTCATTTGTTAGCGGTAGCTACTGGAAGTGTAACATCATACGACCAAACTAATTTTAGCCCACTGTGAATCTTCTAGCACTAAAATGCGACTTATACGATTTAACCTGTATACACCTTACTAACAACGTAATACGTGATTTTCTCAACCTAACGAATTCATTTTGTGATTATATTTGCATTTTAAAAAATCCTCTGATAAATTAATGCCGCACAAATAAATCAACGTGTTGGAAACTTAGAATCCCGTCTAACTTTTTCAGCACGTTATATGAATGCATACCTTCCAACTACTACTACTTTATCTTCCGCTAAACGGTTACAGTTGAGTGACGATAGTGCAGTGAGACAATGAGCGCATAAATTCCATTCGCTGACATTTCCACGTTCGCACCGTTGCGTTTTTCTTCGATCAATCAATTCCCCTAAAACCGGGATACGCACTCATTTGAACTTTACGATTTAAAATTACAGAAAATTATAATACCGACCGCAACTGATTTCTTACACTGTTTTAATGCACGATCGAGGAGTATTTCGTAAGAATGTGACATTTCAATACCTAATCGCAGTAATATTGATTCCTATTCATGATTCATGAAACCAGAATCCCGAGAAAAATGTAAAACCTTCGTGAAATAGTAAAACGTTATTTATTTATAGACTACATATTTTAGCATTTAAAAGTCAGTTACTTTCAATTTCATTTGTGGCGCTATTATGGCTGGTTGTTAAACTATTTGAATATCCTTGATTGAATTGATAATGTCGATCATACGGCATTGTTGAAAAGCATGAAATTAATAAAATGATTTTTTATTCAAGGCGAAACCGTTTAACACCTACATATTTGCTTCTGAATACCGTAAACATGCGAAGAGAAAAAAATGTTAAACGGCTCAGTTTAATAGCAATGACTTTTTATTTGTCGTAAAAAAATATCTGTTAACTATGTTATTTTCATCAATAGTTTCTTTATCTTATTATTTTTAATATGGGCAACAAAATTCTTTCAAATGATTAACTTCATGTGCACAGCTTTAAACCGTTCAACTTTATGTTTAACCATTGCCGTAAATTTTATCAACCTAAATCTATAATTTTAGATCACCAAATACATTAAAAGTTCTACTCCTTGAAAGGTATTTTGATGGCATATCTATTAGTAAAAGAGTAATTAACACAAAATTAAAATGCCAGCTAAATGAACGCTCCTGCATTTAGGTTTCGATTTTTATATTACACACGTACTTATATTTTTAGTAAAGTTTAAAACGTTTGCTTTCGTTCATATTTAGAGAAAAGTTATTTTATTTAGTTGCATTTTCACGTTCCAATTTCAATGTACGTACAGTAAATATTTCATAGCCGTTATGATTTGTTATTACGATGTCACTAAAATATTTTAGAAGGCTTGTCTTATTCAAAGCGATCATCTAATCAGTGGCGGCTCGTCGGGGTGGCAGGGTAGGCACTACCTACCCGAGCATAATTAAATAAAATGAAACTGTTGAGACATAATTCATTTATTTTTAATAATCATAATAATAATAATAATAAATGTTCAGTGTCTGTGCCTACCCATTTAAAATACGAGCCGCCGCTGCATACAATGCAATTTATGAAGATTTGGCACAAGCAATACAAGTAAATAATTGTTATCAACCCATCTCCCACACATCTGAGTTGATCTTTATACCATTTACCTCGTTATTCTCCATACTTGAAACAATTCTTACGATAGGAGGTTTTCTAAGAACATTCATTCAAAGATCTTCACGTGAACCTATTTTATCACCCATTGTTACAAAACATAATTTTCATAAACAGAAACACTTCCTCACTAAACACATATTATGGTACATGATAATATCTAGCATTTTTAAGGAAAATTATTTATTCAGATCTTTAACACATCATCCTTATGTTGATTATGTTCGAA
Organism: Osmoderma eremita; assembly: GCA_031763485.1. NCBI lineage: Eukaryota > Metazoa > Arthropoda > Insecta > Coleoptera > Scarabaeidae > Osmoderma > Osmoderma eremita. The sequence continues at coordinate 4,987 of JARFOC010046245.1, read as the reverse complement.
TGTAAAATTGACATGGAAATTCATTGTCACATAGAGTGAAATGTTTTATTTATGCTGTACCACTCATCATCTCTCTATTCTAGATTACAATAATAATCCTCATAAAATTATTTCATGAATAATTGATATTGTATCCCACGTCTGTATAATTTCAGGAATTCAGTAACGGAAAAGTGTACAATCGGCGCGTAGGTGGCGTTAGATATAAAACAAAAAATATACGTCTTATTCGAATTTAAAATTAATCATTCTAGCTTTTCTATGCACCTTTATTTTGAATTGTTTATAATCTAATCATTCTTAACCCTCACATACGGACATAAAATACTTTAGGTATACGTACTGACGTGTAGTCGGTGAGAGAAGGATTTAAGATATAAAATTAACGTTTATTGATTCGTCATTTTCTATTTGATTTCGAAAGAAATCACTGATATTGTATGCATTATTTTAGCTCTGTATCTGAAATTCTTACGTTGTAACATCTGACAAGGCACCACCTACCCATTTATTTAACCCAACAATTATATTACGCATTTCAAGTGTTAACATCGAAAAACTGTTTGTTATAATTATCTATCTATCTGTAGGAATTATCTATTTATTTTCTAATGAAGGTTTGTTATATAGGGTACATTGGTTGTACATAGGAAGAAAATAGTATAATACAAAGTATATCCGCCAGATATTTTTATTGTGGATACATAAAATAATAATATAAAGAAAACAAACAGAATGGACCAGATATGTATATAACAACAAAGAATATGTATACATCATGCACCGATTTTTGGTGGAAACAGACTGGCAGGGGGATTGTGGCAGAGAAGAACTAATAGAGAAATAATGACTATGTGTGGGAAGTCAAAAATTACACGTAAAATCCGAGTACAGAGAGCGAGATGGCTAGGACATATAATCCGGGTGCCGGAACAAAGAATAGTGAAAAGGGTGCTATAAAGGACGAGAAGAAAAGGACGCAAACAGAGAAGAGGTCGTCCAAGGAAAAAATGGTTACAAGTGGTTAGGAAAGACGTGGAGGAGACAGGAGTGAGAGATTGGAGGAAAAGAGCCAATGACCGGGGGAGGTGAAGACTAGTCACGAAGATGGTAGAAGCAGCCGGGGGCCTTGAAGGCCTGTAGAGCTGCTATATACTATATATAATGCACCGTATCGCGAAATTTATTTAGTAAAATTCGCCAAAGCGCCGAAGGATCACCAACAACGATTTGTCATCCGCATAAAGACAAACCTTCCCAACGTTGGATGGAAGATTGTTTAAGTATATTAAGAATAGCAAGGGTCTCAGAATGGAGCCTCGAGGCACATCACACTTAATTTCCCAAAGAAAGCATCGTGAAGCGTTCCAGTCCGTCAGCTGCATCCTACAAGCAAGGTATGATTTTAGGAGGACAAATGGATTTTCCCTAATTCCGTAGTACTCTAACTTCTCCAGAAAGCTATGATTCATGGAATCAAAGGCCTTTGATAGATGTAAAAGTGTCATTGGGTCCACGCACCAAAATCAAAAGCGTCTGAAATCTGCTGTACCATTTGTGATATCCCACTTGTTGTCGAGTGAGCTCTTCTATAGCCGTGCTGTTTTGATGGCAGATAGTTGTTGTCCTCAAAATAGGAGATCAATCTGGATGCAGTTGCGTGTTCAAGGATTTTTTATAAAGATGGCAGTATGCTAATGGGTCTATAGTTTTGAAACTCGTTTTTGTTTCCATTTTTGTATATTGGAATAACTTTCCCTACTTTGAGCACGGTAGGTAGCACTCCTTGTTGCACGCAATTATTGAACATGATCGCCAGCGGCTCACACAACTCTTCGCCCAAACACTTCGGCAAACTTGTTGAAATCTCGTATACAGGTACAGGTGTTTTATAATATTCTGTATCTCTTCTGGGGTGGTAAAGATAGCAATGACTGTGGGGCAGCACAATAAACACACTGTTCGGATTAGTCCTCCCGCACAAAGTATTAGTTAATTCGGGACGACACGTGTTCCGGAATTAATTAATACTTTGTGCGGGAGGAGTAATTCGAACAGTGTGTTTACTCTTATTTTCCCTACCTTAGGCGGCGCCACTGCAACCATTGCAACCAAGTAAATTAAATAACAAAACTGACTCTTTCATACAATTTTGTGAAAATCATGTATTACAAGAAATTTAAGGCTATTCTAGAGTTTCACACTGTATTTCTCAGTTAATTATTTTGTCTATACCTCGCGCCTAACAATACGAATATTTAAGCAAAACTTAATTAACATTACCTATTTCCTATGAGCAATCCTAATAACCGCTATTTCAATATGCATTCCAGTAACTATTTTCACAAAACACAAAACTGAAAGATGTTAAAGACGTTAAAAAACTACCATTTACAGTAATAGTTATAAGACACCAGTAGTGCTTCTCGTTTAATGATGACATTGCCAGTTAGAAATTGATTGACTGCTTGTGGGGTCTACTATTATTACACCCGCTGCTCACCGTTCAATCAGAAAGTTCAGCAACGCTTGCTATAACAAAATTATACCTTAATGTTTATTACTTACTATATTTTTCCCGTACAGTACAATTGAAAATAATGGTGTTATGCTAATTTATATACTAGATTGTCAAAAAGTTTTTACGTGCCAACGATTATGAAGAATTAAATTGTATCGAAAAGTAGTAACTTTCACTAAATCTTCAATACATTACCATATGCTGGTCTAACGGATTATGATTGGTAATTTTTAATAATTGATTATCCTAAGTGGTTCACCTCCGAAGTTATTTCTAACATTGAACTAAACTTACAGGCGTAAGTGGAACTCGATCAAAAACCATTTCTTTTTTAATGAGTCCAAGAGGTTACGTACTCTCTGTAAACAGCAAGTTTCAGTTGCTTATAATACCCACTTGTAATATGTTCAAACATCCATTGGGCGTGAACCCAAACAAATATTCCAATATTTTCGAAATAAACAAGGCTCTACCAGAATACCTAGTTTGTGGTTGACACTCCTCAAAATATTGTTAATGCGTTTGCGAATAAATTTTGTTCTACTTACCTTGCCAGTTCACATTTTACAAATACTACTATTAGCAATAATCTTCCTATTGCTTTGCCACTAATTTCTGAGGATGAACTAATAAACATCATGTCATCATTCCCTGGCAATAACATTTCTGGAGCTGACTTAATTCCATAGTTTTTACTAAGAGCCGCTAGAATGGTTCTTGCTAAACCTTTAACAATTATTATTAATTTATCTTTACAAACATTGACTTTCCCAAAATTATGGCAGAAAACTAGAATATCTCCGATATTTAAAAAGGGTTCAAAATCAGAAGTTGCTTTTTACCGACCCATATCCATTTTGTCCAACTTTGCCAAAGTGTTTGAAATTTTTTAATTTCATCATCTTTATGAACGTCTTAAGTTTTTCATTTCACCTGATCAGCATGGTTTTGTTCGAGGGCGGTCAACGGTTAGAAACCTTGTCAATATCTCGCAATTCATTTATGGGGAGTTGGACAGACGAAGTCAGGTTGCTTTTACTTGGAAAATTAGACTGCTTTGGTCTTACTGCATCTTTCCTGCAACTTATGGAATCCTATACGAGTAATATATCTAACTATATGCATTATAATGGTTTCAAGTCTTACGAATTCCTTCCTACTTCCGGTATTAACATTATTATTAACATTATCATTAAAGATAACCTTAAACACAAACCTATCACAACAACTAAAGAATCTAAGAAATAGATTGGATGCGTTGGCGACTGTTGCTCGGGTATGCAGACAAGCTGCTGCATATGGGGAATATTATAACTGCAAGAGAATATACAAAATGCGACTGGAAGATGAAATTAAAAGTTACTGTAAAAATCAAATAGAAAATTCAAACAACAGACAAAAGACAATATGGACTATAATAAACGAAGTGGCAGGAAAAAATGGCAAACCATCGCCCGATACATTACTTACAACAGATATTTCGCAGGTTTAGACGCACAAGTGCGAAATAATTCAGCGATAGAGACCCAACAACTACTCGCGAAATCGAATAAAGAGAGCATTAATTCCTGCTACTTCTATCCCGTCGCCCCGTATGAGTTAGAGAATATAATTGCAAAAATTAGACGTACATAGGCCAACTTCAGATTGTTCTGGATTTTCTACCAATACTTTAAAAAACATAGCGTCTGTGGTTCTTCAGCCGCTGGCTCTTATAATAAACGGTTGCATTGTGGAAGGAGTCTTTACTGATGAGTTCAAAACTGCAAGGGTAATACCTATACATAAAAAGGGTAGTTACAACGACTGTTCGAATTACAGACCTATATCTATATTACCAGCATTCTCGAAAGTCTTTGAGTGTGTGATTGCTAACAGACTAATCAAGTTCTTAAATAAAAGTAAATGTATTGGTGACGCCCAACACGGCGTCGTCAAAAACAAATCTACCTCGACTGGAGTGACTGGGGTCATGAATCCGGTTCTTGCCGCGGTGGATAGTGGTGACTGCGCGAGATTGATCTGGTGTGATTTGAGTCATGCCTTTGATACGGTGAATCACGGGAGACTCTTACATAAATTACTTTACTACGGTATAAGAGGAAATGTGCACAGCCTTATAAAATCTTATCTATGTGGTCGGCAGCAGTGGATGGAGCTGTCGTGTAAAAAGTCGACGACGATAAAGGTGGAGCATGGTGTTCCTCAGGGTTCCGTCTTGGGTCCACTACTGTTTGTGATATACTTGAATGACTTTGTAGACAACGTTCTGGCAGACACTGTATGTTTGTATGTAGATGACACGTCACTGGTTGTAAAAGAAAGAACCAAAGAAGAACTGACGAAAAAGACTGAAACAGTATTATCGTAGGCAGGTGAATAGTTGACACAAATAAATTAACACTGAATGCAAGCAAGACGCAGCAGGTTGATTTTCGGTTGGGCACAGGGGCGGACCCTGGCAGC
>JARFOC010046235.1:0-21848 GCA_031763485.1 Osmoderma eremita | reverse complement strand
TGAGAGATACAAAGAGCGCCAACAAAACACGAATAAAGGTCGGTAACGAACTATCCGAGTAAGTCACTATCAAATCAGGAATCCGACTAAAGGACAGTCTTAGCTTATAACTTTTCAACAAGTAATGGACAAACTCATACAAAACGCTAAAACAAAAGGGAGAGGATACCGGATGGGAAACCAAAGCATAAAGATACAATGACACGCAGACGCAGTAATCATTGGAGAGAAACAAGACAATCTGCAGCTAGTGGTGCATGAATTTAAAAATATTGCAGAAACCTACATGAAAATATCAGTGGAGAAAACTAAGAGTATGGTAGTGGCAACAGAGCCAATTAGATATAAAATAATAATCGAATGAGAACAGTACGGTTACGGTAATATCAGAGAAGGAGTACAGAACAAGCTAACAAACCCGCAAGAGTTTCGGGATGTTTGAGGGACTTGATAAGGAGAAACAACAATGTCAGTTTAGAGGGCAAAGTTCGCATCTATGAAACTTGCGTAAAACCGCTTATAACGTTTGCCTAGACTCCGCAGAAATAAAAATAATACTGAGAACAAAAAAAAGATTAGAATCATATGATATATCAGAGGGAGTACGTTGAGAGACACAAATCCATGAAATCAGAGAAACATGCATAGTACAATATGTTGTTCTGTGGTTTCGGCAAACAAGATGACAATGGAACCAATACGTGAACAGAATGAGCGGAGTAGGAATAGCAAAAATCGCAGAGGACAGAAAACCACCAGCAGAAGACCAGTAGGAAGCCCACAAAAGAGGGAGGAAAGAATTGACGTTACATGAAAATGCATTGCAATAACAAGCCATGACCTAATGTAACTAAAAAAAGAAGAGTTATTTTAGATACTATGCCTATATTTTTCATTATCGAACGAACTCACTTTTACAATAAATAAATGTATTAAATACGCACGGAACAAATTGTAAAAATAATTTCTCTAAAATAGTTTTCGTGTACGTGTATTATGAAGAACTCACCCATTATAATGCGTCTCATTAGCAAATCCGGACGTTGCGAGAGCAACAAGAAGCAATAGTATGGCCCTCATGTTGAATGAACTGATATTTTTCGACAAGTTCGCCTTATAAACCCGCGTTCAAGTTATCTATCTGCTTTCTCATTGTGAAACGTTTTTATATCTATTATTTTTATAGAATGTAGACAAGTGCTTTAATGGAGTTCTATTTCAGGGATATTGAATTTAACGAACAATGCTATCAGATATTAGGAAGCATAATTTGATCTGTTGAGTGTTAATACGCTCAGAATTACTACTATATAGTTAAGTAACACTTTCAAATTACAACCAATATATTTTAAACACTCCAATTTATCTGTGGTACTTTCTATCAATAGAATTGGTAATATTAAACTAATAAGTGCTCGAAAACGTACTATTAGAGATTAAAATATTTATAGCATATTAATTACCAAAAACATTTATTATTGTATTATTAACGTTATTTAACTATTACACTTTTTAAGTTCAATTAAAAATGACGCAGAATATTTAGAATAAGGAATCGCCTACATTATACTCCATGAAGAGCATGGTATGGGCATGACCTACCTTCCAAAGCTGTAGGGTGTAACATTTGTACGGAAAATACTGGACGACAGCATAGATTGTCTTATTTTGATTATCTTTAGAATCCTTTATCCCTTTTTTTGGTTATGTTTTCAATACTTTTGTACGAGATTATAGGTATGTATGTGTTGGGGGTACCATTGCTTTATATTATCAATTTTCATTAAAGACCCAAACCTTTCCTGATTTATGGAAGTGGGTTATCGTTTGCCCTGCACTTCTGTCTAACTGCCGTCCCATATTAGTTATATCAAATTTTGCCAAAGTTTATATACAACTTCTATATGCACAAATTTATCTTTTCTGTCCCCATTCCGACACGGTTTCCTCCGAGGTCGATCGACTACAACCAATTTATGTACTAATAAACAATTTTTTAACTCGGCCAATGCCTGTCTCAAGCAAGAATTAAGAAGGCGGAATGGGAGGAGTATCAACCAGACATCGGGTGTGAAAGGTGTAGCTAACGATGCCTCTAGGATACCGAGAGATTTCCCCGCGTATTTCACCTTACATGTGTGTAGAGGGCTCCACATGTGTGGAGCTTCCTACTAAACAAAGTTCCCTAGAACGGAGGGAAAAGAAGAGGGAATCAGGCCCCTCTTCTACTGGGACTCCCGCACAAGATATAACTGTCTTCGAGGTTACGACTAGACAAGAAAGTGACAGCACAGGAAACATTGCTGCAGGTCTGCAATAGCCCGGACTGCAGCAAACTCAGAAGGAAAAGCTATTTTCTGGTGCTCAGCTCAGGAATCTGCGAAACCAACAGAAACTAGCAGCAAGAACGTGGATTGAACAAAACCTTCCATGTCACAAATGTTTTCAAAAATCTAAGGAGACAGGCGAAAGCCAAACTACTAGGGATGGGAGTAGAAGAACCCGAAAGAGGGAGACAGCGATCGCTGGAGATAGAAAGAATACTGGATTAATAGAGCCAGGAAAAATCATGGTAAAACCTTCTCTAGGGAGCCATCAATAAAAAGTACTCTTGAACTACTAAATCTTAGTGGGAATCATCTTCGTGCAGTAGAAGGTCTCCTAACGGGACATTATATACTGAAAGGACACCTACAGCAAAATTGGGATGATATTGGGAACCCAAACCGCAGACTGTGTGAAGGGTCAATAGAGGTTGCATATTACATTTTGTGTGGATGCAATGCCGTAGATCCTAGAAGGCAGGCAATATTTGGGAATCCAAAAATGTACCCAGGGAACTATATAGACCAACCGGCCAAGGACTTGCACAGACTGGTAGAGGGTACACGGTTTTGGGAATGGATGGTGCATGAATACAGGAAATGGAATATTACATACAAAAAGCCGAGAGACTTCTCAGACGGCTCTCGCAAGGAAAGAAAAACATAATTCCTTTGTGAAGTCCTTGATGTGTGTTCTTGAGCGGCCAAGCAGATATGGCTTATTTTCATATTTTATTAAAATTTTCACATGCATTTGATACTATCAACGATAGTGGTGTATTAGGTAAACTTACTTTAATTGGTTTTGCTCCTTCTGTTCTTAATCTCATACACCTTACATAAAAATATGCACTTAATCTTCTATATTTTTAGATTTCATGTATAGATCACATCTCCATGCACTGTTTGTTTTTTAGGTTACAACGGTTTCGAAGGTTTCTCTTTGATTGAGTTGAAAAATACTGATTTTACTTTTTAGCTTAGCGAAGGTATGTAGGTGCTTCCGTAATTTAACAAGGGTTTAAAAGATTTTATTGACTGCTTTACATATTTTCAACTTCTAATGAAAATCTTTTCAAAAATTCAATTTTAAATATCTAAATGATATGAAGAATTGCAAGGACTGTGGACTGGTATTACTAATACACAGTATTTGGGCTGCCATTGTCAACCAACTCTCGGGAAACCAAAGGAACTTGGTTGACAATGGGAGCCCACGTGCTCTCCAAAGATATGTACCGACCTATTTAAATAAATTTCTTGTGTATGAAATTCTCGATATAGTGTGTATAATCTAAATTTTTCTAAAAATATTTGATGTAAGGTCTGAAAGACATCCTCGAAGAAAGTTGTGATTGTCTTGAGAAGCATGTTGTTTTTGTTGATCTATTTATAATTATATGGCGTATTTTAATAATAAAATAAGCCATTTATCTTATCGACGCTGCACTTTATTTTGTTGAAGTGTTGTTTTTAACATTTTGGGTATAATTAGAAGAGATACTCCAAAACTGATAACGAATTTGTACATTTTAAATTTAATAATAAAATAATAAAATAGCTTTTTGTTCAGACTCTTTATTCTAAAAATCCACGTTCAATTTGAATATTATTTCAGATTTTATCTATGTTTTGTTTTGCCTTCTCCACCTTTGAATACTGTAATCTGCATAGACCTCAACACCAGCCCAGAATTCCTGAGAGATTGGAACAATTCTTTCTGGAGCTACAATAAATCCATTAAAACCCCCTCCAGGTCCGGCAGGCAACTCAATAGTGTAACTTAACGGTGTGCCGATAGATTTCATCCAATCCTGACTGTTTCCAGCCGCATAATAGAGTAATTGCGCTGCAGGGCCAACTGTATAACGTGTACCATTCACAGATTCGATAGCATCAGCGACAGCTTCACCAAGTTCTTGAAGTTCATTGTGGTTCTCGGCTGGTTGCGTTAGCCAACCCCAAGGGAATAGAAGCCAGTTTCCGAAGCTGTGCATGGATAAGTATAAAACCAGATTTTCGGTTTCCAAAGCTACCTGTGTGAAGGAAGCTACTTCAGGTTCAGAATATGGGTAAGGCCCGATGTAGATGTCAGTGCATTGGTTTGTGCTGGTACCATTACCACCCCATTGGAAACCGAAGTTTCTATTTCCATCTACACCGTAGCAGTCATCACCTGGTCGCCTAGTCTTTCTCCACATTCTTTCCTGAAATCAAAATATGGCCTTTTGTAGTGAAGCTCATGCTGAGAAATTATTATAAAAGAGCTGTAAGCTTACTTACTGTAGTGAATGAAAATTCATAACCGTCAGGGTTCAAGACAGGGATTATGATCCAGTTTATATTTTCTACTAGCTGACGATTATCGGCATTTTCAACCAATTCACGTATTATGTATGTGGTCACGGCGGGTGCTATCCATTCCCTTGCATGGATTGTGCTCTCGATTATTACTGAGGGGTTATTGCTGGATCCAGTTCCTATTCTAATTAAGGTTAACGGACGACCCTCCAATGATTCTCCAAATCGTTCAACTTGAACGATATCTGGATAATCAACAGCTAGTTGGTCCAAGTACTCTTCAATCTTGTGACGTATAAGCACGATTTAGTAAAATTTATTTCCATAAAATTATATAAAGTGAGCTTACCACGTCATATCGGTGGAATTCCGAAAAACTGATTCTACCCTTCTTTAATTTTGGAGCCCTCAGTAGCCTTTGTCGTTCTTCATCCACCTTGCTGAAATAAATACGTAGAAAACGTAAAATTGACTAAAGTACCATTAAAATTACCTTTCAACGTTTTCGTCTACAACAACGTAGTTAATTCCATTGGCTTTGATTGTGTTGGTAAATTCACTTTGGAAACTGGGACCGACCATGACGTCAATTGGAGAGTTAAGCGCTAGTATCTCGGTAAAGAAATCGTAATTTACATTTTCTCTTAACGATGGCAAGATCGATGCCTGTTCATAATTCTGGATATTTAGGCGATACACCTTATATCTGCAAATATAAATAACTCATTAAGTGTATGCTGTAATGTCAATAATATTGCGTGTAAAAGGAAATTGTGGTTGTATAACTACCCCTCATAGCTGAATTTTGCGAAAGATATCGCCGGAAGCACAGCGAGGAACAGTAACAGTTTCATTTTTATGCCAACTATAGCAATAAATTTTGTTTGAATGGTAGTACGTATATATACTAATTACGAGAACTGATCGAAGGCCGATAGCAGATAAAAGATCTCGTGTGATTTATTCCTAACCTTGAATATCATAGATAAGTCATGCTAAAATCCGAAACTTGTGGAATAAGCCGCACCACGTTATCCTACTATTGCCAATACTTCTGTTTAATTTTTGATTGAAAGTTTTCAGCCAGAAACTTCCAAGTTCTCGATCCAAACCTTGAGTACCCTACAACGCACGTATTATACCCGCTTCTTCTGAATGTTGATTATTCTCGGAGGCGACCCTAACAACTCCTACTGTTACATTCGCGATTAACTTGTTCGATATATTTTTATTGGTTGATTTCCTTGATGTGTTATTATTTGTTCATAAAGTATATAAAGTAATATTCAGCTATAATACCTCAAGAACCTAAAAATATCTCTACTAAATCTCCTCTTACATGTGTACGTTTAGTGAAGCACGTTTTCTCTAGTTGTAGATAATCGTCCATCGTTATCAAGTATGACGGGCTGTTTTAGCAATGGCTGGAGATGCAATGGAAGTCAAGAACCTGCTAAGCATCTCTTCATCTTCTGTCATTTCCAACTTTGTTTTTGATTTGCCCAGTATTCCCTGCTTTCATTTACAGAGCGACTTCAGGATGCTGTAGAATAGCTTTTGGTTTCCCAAACTATTTTTCTTCATTTCTTTTACGAAATTCTATCCACGATTGTTGTTTTGCATGATTCACTAATGCTTTCCTTTTTTACTTTGTTCTTTATACTTATTGTAATTTCCCGTGTTTCCATTTTTTAAATATTTCTGCTTTATAGTTTTTAATTCCATTTAATTTCTTCATTCCACCAGCTAGTCTGTTTTCTGTTCTAATTTACTTTCGTAGTTCCGCAAATTTGTTTTGCTGATTGTAATAATATCCTCTCTACTTCTTCCTACAAGTTAGCTATCCATATATCAGTTGTGTATATTGCTTCCATTTCTGCTTCTACTTTGCTGTTATATGCTTCGGTTACTTCTATTTCGCGCAATCTGTGTTTCGATTATTTAATTGTTGTTATTAAAGTCTGGTTTCCCTTCCTACTTCGATAATTCTGTTTTCACACACATTTTTAACACCACTAGGTAATGAAGCTTAATAAATCTACTAAATCAATCGATCTGGGGATTAATGTAATTCTTTGTTTGAATGCGTTTATTTTTCTCACAGAAATCATGACTATTTTTGGACATCTTTGTGCATTAATCTTGCTTTCTTCTTTCGTTTAAATTTGAGGTTAATTAATAAGATTTAGAATTATGCAATTAATATTTGCAAGAATAAATCATTGTCGACAAAGATTTATTAAGATATTTTAGTCAGAATTATGTCAAGTATTTTTGAAGTAAATTTGGCGAATTGAAGGGCCATATAAAAAAATATTAAATCTCTTATAATCTATAAATTAAAACTATTCAGTACGTTTCTTTGCGCTGTTTGTCTTCTTTAGCCAAACAGAAATGTTTCATCGATTGGGCTGGAGGAAACTTATTGTCCTTTCTAACGAAGGTATTATAGGTGAATGAGTGATTTACTTCATAAAAATGAACCAAACCTATTAATCTAGTTCTTGAGATCAATTGCTTCATACATATGTCACCGTAATATAGAAGTTTAACACTTACGTATATTAGAAGAGTTTAAAGGTATTTATTTACTGCTATTCATGCATTCAATTTTTAATCAAAATTATTTCAAAAATTGAATTTAAGTATTAAAAACGCATATAATAAATTTAAACAATTTTTACAAAAAAACTTTAGAATGTGGGGTCTAAATGATTTCGCGGAGAAAGTTCAGCTCTCTTCTATAAAGAATATTACTAAAGGTTACTAATTTTGTTTCGAGAAGTACGTTGTTTATGTTTTTTTGATGTATTAAAAAAAATTTAAGTTTTAAGTTTTTGTGTTTTAATAATTAAAACGCCTCTTTATTTTGTACCTGGCATTTATCTTATGAAGACTCCGATATATGCACTTTATCGGATTAAAGTTGTGTAAATTTTGTAATAAATTTCTAACTCACCATTTTTGGTATAATGGGATGTCACGGTTAAGAAATCATAACTAATTTAAGTATTTTAGATTTAATAAACTACATATAATAAAAAGCATTTTGCAGGGACACGTTATTATGAAAACGTGCGTTCCAGTTTTAAAATTATTACATTTTTTATTTATGTTTCGCTTTGCCTTCTCCACCTTCGAATAGTGTAATCTGCATAAACCTCAATACCAGCCCAAAATTCCTCAGAGATTGGAATGATCCTATCGGGAGGTACAACAAAGCCATTGAGACCACCTCCAGGTCCAGCAGGCAATTCGACAGTATAACTTAATGCTGCGCCAATGGAATACGCCCAATCCTGACTGTTTCCAGCCGCATAATAGAGTAATTGCGCTGAAGCACCAACCGTATAACGCGTACCGTTCACAGATTCAATAGCATCAGCGACAGCATCACCAACTTCTTGAAGTTCATCGTGGTTTTCGGCCGGTTGAGTTAGCCAACCCCAAGGGAATAGAAGCCAATTTCCGAAGCTGTGTATGGATAAATATAAAACCAGATTTTCGGTTTCCAAAGCTACCTGTGTGAAGGCAGCTACTTCAGGTTCAGAATATGGATAAGGTCCGATGAAGATCTCACTGCATTCGTTTAAACTTGTACCATTACCACCCCACTGGAAACCGAAATTTCTATTTCCATCTACGCCGTAGCATGTCACGCCTGGTCTCCTAGTTTTCCTCCACATTCTTTCCTGAAATCAATATATGGTCTGTTACAATGAACCCCATGCTGAGAAATTATTATAAAAGAGTTGTCAGCTTACTTACAGTAGTGAAGGAATATTCATAACCGTCAGGGTTCAAGACGGGGACTATGATCCAGTTTATATTTTCTATCAGCTGACGATTATTAGCATTTTCAACCAGTTCACGTATAATGTATGTGGTCACAGCCGGTGCTATCCATTCTCTTGCATGGATTGTACTTTCGATTACTACTGATGGGTTACTGCTTGATCCAGTTCCTATTCTAATTAAGGTTAACGGGCGGCCTTCAAGCGACTCCCCAAATCGTTCAACTTGTACGATATCGGGATAATCAACAGCTAGTTGATCCAAGTACTCTTCAATCTTGAGACATATAATCACAATCTAGTAAAATTTATTTCCATAAAATTATGTAAAGTGAGCTTACCACGTCATATCTGTGGTATTCCGAAAAACTGATTCTACCCTTGTTTAATCTTGGAGCTCTCAGTAATCTTTGCCGTTCTTCATCCACCTTGCTGAAATAAACACGTAAAAAACTAATAATTGACTAAAGTAACATTAAAATTACCTTTCAACGTTTTCGTCTACTACCACGTAGTTAATTCCATTGGCTTTGATTGTGTTGGTAAATTCACTTTGGAAACTGGGACCGACCATGACATCAATTGGAGAGTTAAGCGCTAGTGTCTCGGTAAAGAAATCGTAATTTACATTTTCTCTTAAGGATGGTAAGATAGATGCCTGTTCGTAATCCCGTATAGTTAGCCGATATACCTTATATCTGCAAATATAAGTACCCCATAAATGTATGATGTACAGTTAATCATATTGGGTGTAAAAATAAATGGAATTGTAGTTATATAACATACCCCTCATAGCTGAATATTGCGAAAGATATCGCAGGTAGCACAGCAAGAATTAGCAGCAGTTTCATTTTTATGCCAACTATAGCAATAACAATTTTGATTGAATGGATATGGGTATATATACTAATTCGAGAACTGATTGAAAACCGATAGAAGATAAAAGTTCTCGGCTGATGCAATTTATTGTTAACCTTCAAATATCTAATATTATAGATATGCTATGCTAAAATCCCAAAATGGCAGAAAAGCAGCTGTTTCACGTTATCCTACTCTTGTTAATAATATATTAGAATTTCTATAAAATGTTTCATTGACTGTTGATATTATTTCCAAAAAAATGTCGAGGGAAACTAACAATTTGTAGGATAATACTTCATTAAACTATAACCCTCTTGTTTTGCGGCCACGTAAAGTGTAACAAGGCTAATAAAGATATTGATTTAATTGATCTGGAAGTTGGTGTGATTTTTTTTTGGAATGGGTCTATTTTTTCTGACAAATTATAACTATTTCTGTTGAATAATATTTTTTTTTGATCATGGCTCATGTTTGTTAGGCGACATGGTGGAAGACGAATACCATAAGAGGAAGAAGAATAATCCGACTTTAGAGCTGGTTGATCATGCACCGATAATGTATTCTGCATGCAACAAATTATTGTGAAGGGTCTCTCAAGAAATTTAGGCACCTACTTGCAGTTCGTTGCCTTTCGGAGAGCATTCGACAATGTGCCTATATTACAACAAACAAACATTAATCACACATTAATACAGGCGTTCACAACTTATGTAAAGATATGAAGTTAATGGTAAAATTAGAAGATAAAAGAATTTCTCGCCATGGATGTTCCTCTGGGTCAAGTCTATCTAAGATGTATGTACATACCTAGCACAAGCACTCCACCAATGAAAAACAAAATGCGGAAAAATGGAAATTTAGTAGACGACGGTTTGTATACCTATATCCTCCAATTCGCAGAAAATCAGGTTATATGTGCACGTGTAAGAAATGACTTGGAATGTGTGGGACGTAAACTTAAGTACGAATACCATCGATGGGGGTTTACAATGAATTTGAAGAAGCTGCTAATCTAGAACTGGAAGAGAATGACAGCGTAAAGGGATGTGAACAGGACAAATATCGGGGTATAACTATAGAGAAAAGTGGCACAGATGATAATAAAATAAAGTGCAGGATAAACAGCCCACGAGCCGTATATTCTGGAGTACAGAAATTGGACAACGGAAATGCAACATATACAAAACTATGGTTAAAAGCTCACTAAAATATAAAGCAGAAACGTGGCAGTTGAAAGAAAAAGTTGGAGACCACAGAAAGCAAAGATGTCAAAGAAATAATTAAAGAGAGAATGGGTGTGAAAGAAACAACAATCTAAAATATGAATGGTACGAACATGTTCAAAGAATAGAATGGATATAGGAGAAAGGGAAAACCCGAGGGGAAAGTGGATGGAGGGTGTAAGAAAATACAAGAGTGAAAGGAATTTGAGCGATAAAAGCTACACCGACAGATGGCAATGGCAGCTAGGCATAGGCCAACGTAGCTATACATACGTTCCCTTATTGTAGAGCTTTTAAAAATCGCTCTTGGTTAATTGTTTGTGTATCTTTGAGAACCTAAAATGAAAAGTTTTTTTCCCTAGACAGTGTCCGCAAAAAAGCCCAATCAATATCGGAAACTCTTTTATTAATTGCTTTATTGAAAAATTGTTTTGGGGATTAGTGTGTGCTTCGCTTCTAACCACCAAAAAGCAAAAAAAAAAATTGTTGATGGCTCCCTTGTTCTACCATGAAAGCGACGTTTGAAATTTTAAAATGGGCCAAAAGGCCTTATTTATAGCATGTTTTGGTGTATCATTGGCCTATTGACTAGGATGAAATAATAAACGCACCGTTTGGGATTACTCTTCCCGACTTGATAATGGAAATCCGCGTATTCCCGAAACACGTGTCGTCCCGAATTAATTAATACTTTGTGCGGGAGAAGTAATCCGAGCAGTGTGTTTATTATGCTGCCCCACAGTCCTTGCAATCTTTACAGTATTTGCAATATTTAAAAGCTAAAAGAATTTAAATTTTGGTATCAAAAATATCTCATACTTCCACATGTCTTCCCTCGCTTTCTGTGCACATAATGTGTAGTTATGTTGTATAATTCATTTGGCACGTTTCTTAGGTATATAGGCGGAACCTGAACAACAGAGTTGGTCTCTTTTGGGTGGTTAATATTTCTAAATGGGCGATATTTGTATTCTTGATTTTTCAAACTTCGCTAAAGAAGAAATTTACAGGGTGTCATATTCGCGGTTAATGGTGTATGACCACCAGTAAACGACCTATTCATTTTGCCGGAAAAAGCTCACTAGGTAATTTCTAATTTCGATGGTACTGTGACCTGGATAACTATCTTGGTGGAAATATATTTGCCTTCTTAATTCCATGGGGCAATTTTCAGTTTCGTTTAAAAAGTGATTTTGCTAAAATTCCAAATATCTTGGTGAATTTAAATTATTTCTAAAATACTTGGTTGTTAAAGATTTCATGCCACACATGCGTCTTGAAATATTAGTATTGATTACGTGATTCTATTTGAAAATGTGGATTTTCATTGGCCTACCAACGGCAATTCTGCGAGCTTACAACTCCATTGGAAGAGAAAGTCGGCTCGTCACTAAACAACACATATTTCGGAAATAATTGTTGTTCTTCTGATTTTCCTTGTAACCAAGAAAACAGACTCTTGTCGTAGTTCCTTTGTTAATAATTTTTTGTTTGTAGGGATTGAATTTGTTCGAGAAGTTTTAAAATTCCGTTCTATTGTTTGCAAAGCCTGAAGCTACTGTTCTTCGGTGTTGATCCAGTGACCATGTGAACGTTCAAATTTATTTGCAATAGATGCAGCAATAGTTTCTAGCGGAACCGACAGTCCATGTACTGTCCGAGCGGAAGTATACTGCATTACCGGCCATACTGCGTTGGTCCCCCTGACGTGCGACCTGCCGGGTCCCCTAGATGGGGCTGTGTCACGGCATATGCAGGCGATTGGGACGTTTCGCAGTGGGCTGGGCGACGCATCAGCGATGAAAGTGGCTTTAGCATTCGGACAGAAGCTGATGACGCCTGGTTAGAAACTCGAGTCAGTTTCTAATATTTACACCCCTTTCATTGCTTTTGCTAGTATGGTGATAAAAACATTGGGCCCGTTTTAACGGTTAAAAAATAAAATAAACATTTCTCCATCAATTTAAAATTTCCTCCACTTCTAGTTTTCAACCAAGGTCATCGACATTTTTATTTAAAAAATTATTATTTTGATAATTCATTTAATTGTCTAAATGTTAGCATCAAAACTTTTAATATCTCATAAATATATAACATTTTCGAATAAAAGTCTGGCATATACCTACATAGGAATATATTGATGATTACGTATAACACAAGCAATGATAAATGATGGTTATTCCTCTGCGGGAGGAAATTATTTGTTAAAATTAGGGTAAATTACTAGCTTTCGTATATGCAATTGATAGGGAAAGGAATTAAATGGTAAATGGTGGCAGGTTTGAAGAAATTCCAAATATGACGTGAATACAGTGTGATATACATAACAAGCATTACTTTCTCTCATTGTTTCTAGGTGCAAGCTATTAGAAATACTTTGCAAGTAATGGGTATCCCAAAAACGTTCAATTTATGATCGCAAAATAGGATTAGAACGATTAACGTAAGAGCAGGATTAATAGATAACATGCAATTATTTTTATTATATTTTTATTTTTCCACAGTTTTCATATTTATTTTTCAAAATTTTCCAATATGAAATCATAGAGTGCAAGTATTCCTGGCCAAATTTCAGTAACGACAGGTTGAATTTGATCAGCGGGAATGTCGAAACCTTGACTGCCGCCTCCAGTTAATTCTAGAGTGTAGCTAAGAGTAGCGCCACCTTCTGCGTAGAACCAGTTATCACCAACACCAGATGCGTAATACAGGATACCGGCGGTACTTCCTACTCTATACTGTGTGCCGGCGACTGCTTCAATAGCTGCGGCCGCTCGCAGTCCAGCGTCGTGAAGTTGCTCTGCGGTTTCAGCCGGTTCGGTTGTATGGCCCCACGGGTAAAGGAGCAGATTCCCGTAACTGTGGGTTGCTATGTAGAGGTCGATGCGATCTTCGGCCAGGGCGACATTGACAAGGTTTGCCACCTCCGGTTCAGAGTGAGGTGCGGGACCTTTGTATGTGGAAGAACATTCATTTGCACTGCTACCCGGTCCACCCCATTGGAAGTCGAAGTTGCGATTTCCATCAACACCGTAGCATGATACGCCCGTACTTCTTGTCTTCCTCCACATGCGGTCCTACAAGTTTAAAATAATTGGAGACACTGGCTTAAAATAGTTGAAACTGAATTAGAAATACGTTTACCACTTCAATGAGAGTAATAAGGGCTCTAGATACTGACTATAAATTCGTATTTTGGCAACTAAGTTGCTATCCTGACTAAGCGTGTTTTTGATGGATGTATAGTGTAAGTAATAGGTCAAATTAAGTTTAAGTAATGTTATAGCTGCGGAGAGTATTTAAAAGGTAATCACAATAAGGAACCAAATACATTTAATTTTACAATTTAACAGTCTTTCTGATTTTAAATTTTCTAATTTTAAGTAAGAATGCCATCTGTTGCTCTTAAGAAATTATCGGTATATAGTAAAATTTTGATTTGATGTTAATAATATAAAAACACGACAAAAAGAATCTTCCTACAAGTCTGGGGACTTCGAAGGAGTAGAGAGCTTTAGGTTCGTGGATATTGCTGTCAATAGGCTTACGAGGAAACTGACAATGGTGAAAGAAAGAATATTAAACGATCACAAAATATTCAATGTTCACAGGAGGATGTTAAGAAGCAAGAAACTAAAAGATAAAGCCAAAATGGAAATCTATAAGCCGTTAGTCAGACCAGTTGTAACATACTCCATCAAAACACTAGTGATAAACGTAACAGAGTTGGAAGATTTGCGGAGGTATTAAAGGAAAGTAATCTTCTCTGGCCCGTCACAGAATGAGGACAACAGCTGTCGGAGAAAAACTAGTAAAGAGATAAATGATGCATTCGGTGGTGGGGATATAGTCCGCTATGTAAGGGCTCTAAGGCTAAAATCGTTTGGACACTTAGAGCGAAGTCCCGAGATGAGAACGATAAAAAATAACTAATTGGATCCCTAGTTTCAATGCTGACGGAGCAGACCCAAAAGCAGCTGGAACCAGAGAATAGTTACAGACACATGGGTTCAACAAATGTGTGCGAAGGACTGGAGAAACGAAAGTATGGACGGACACCTATGGAGTGCAGTGGTACAAGAAGCTAAGTCAAACCAAGGGCTATGGCCAACAAGGGCTTTAACAGCCATTATATATATAAAGTAAAGAAAACGTGAGCAGTATGGCCTGTATGTTCGCAACTTAACGATAGCGTTTAATCAAAAAAGTACAAATATGATTCTCACTCTAAAAACTTACGGTTGTGTGTGCATATTCATAGCCGTCAGGATTAGTCACAGGAACTAGGATCCAATTTACGTTTTCAATCAGTGCGACATTATCAGGATTGATCAATTGTTCAATAGTGTATAGGACAACAGGTGGTGCAATCCATTCTCTAGCATGGATGGCGGCTTCAATGAATATCGTAGGTTTTCCTTCGGGAGCGCCACTGCCGATTCTCACTAATCTCAAAGGGCGTCCTTCAAATGACTGACCATACTGCTCAACTCGAACGATATCGGGATTTTCTTCAGCTACAGTAGTGATATAATCTAAAATCTTTAATAGCAGATGTGAGATTACTTCTATAAAGTTTGAAACGATTTACTTACAGCGTCATAACGGTAGAACGTATCAAAACTAATCCGCCCTTTAGGGACTTTTGGTGCTCTAGCTTGGCGGGATCGTTCTGCGGCTATAGTTCTGAAAAATCAAAGAATATGTGTAGGTATATAATGAGCGGTACGTATTAGATAAGCGTTGCTTACGTTTCCACGTTTCCGATTAGTACTTTGTAGCTCAATTTTTGCTCTTCCATAATAGAGATAAAGTTGTCTTTCAGATCTGGGGAGACCATGATGTTAACTTCCTGATCTACTGCTTTCGACTTGCTCCAAAAGTCGAATTTATCGGTATCATAGAGTTCTTGTAAAATGTCGGAGTGTTTGCTGGTGAGAGGAACAACCTGATAGACGGTGTATCTACAAAAACATGGGCATTAATGGAGAAATCTGTTCCAAGAAAGGGTTGCAAATTCAATACAAATGGGTCGCCTATATTTCTTTATTGTGATTGGAGCAGATAGAAAATTAAGATTAAATATTAGCGGTAGTTTTGTATTGTTTATACAGGGTGCAGCAATAGTACATCCGTCTTTTATTACTTGGGTTGTGTGCTAGGTAGCAATCTGTTAGGTAGCAACCTCCGTCCGCTTTTACTTCAAATTAAGACACTTAAAATTTCTTTTAAAATACGAAAAAAAGCTGAATATAATTCTGCATCAATCTATTAGTCCATATTAGGCATATAGTTATACATATAATATATAGTAAGGCATATAATATACAGGCTGTTTCATTTAACAAAATCCAGAAAAATCATTTTGAAGTTGGCAAAGTCAATACTTTCCTGATGACCACTCTATATATCCGGTAGTAGAAAAAAATTACTGACGCCATCACTAAATCTCAACTACAATAGTACAGCCTGTATAATATCTTTTTATTGTAAGTTTTCAATATTATACAATAGGCTATAAGGGCTCTACAGACCAGGTAAAATAAAATAAATAACAGTCTGGAATAAATAAATAATGCCCGTCATGCGAAGTAACAGTAATTTATGAATTCGATCTGCTGATTTCCACGATGCAAGGTGTACCATAACCCCTGTTATATAACTACATGAAGTAAATACACAGCATTTAGCATCTTTTTTGTGTACTCGTTCATGGTAGTGTTATCCGAAGTAATTTTCAATATAATTTATGTTATTGAATGAATCCATTCTTTAGTTCGGTAAACTTGTTTAAAGGATTATTTGAAAGAACATTTTTTTCCATTATTCCTCATGAATAAAGTCATTCTAAACTAATATTAAACCAATATAAACTATTGACGAGTATTAACGTGTTACGCAATGGGAGTGCACTCAGGTGTTTTTTCTACATATAGGAAATTTCATTCCAAAATACTTTGCGATCCATTGGGGCAGTAGTACTGATGTTAATCGCATTTTCCTCTTGCAAGATATAGTATTTATAGTTATCTAAATAATTTGGAGTGAATGCAGCGTGCAGGGAAATTTTAAAGATGGTATTCTTGCACAAATTTCTTGCAAATTTTTTTTATATTCCAGTCCATAGAATTTCTTTAGCTGAAAGAAGTCTGGTATATATGGGATGTAAACTATTTGAGGTGCTGCCATAGAATTGAACTATACTGAGAGAAATCTGTGTAGCAAATATTAAAACGGCGCACACTGATCCAGAATAGCATGTTCGCGATCAAAAACTGTAACTTCTTGTACAATAGGAATTTTGAAACGATTTTTTCAGCAAGATGTAATTAACTATAAAGGATTTCATCCATCTAAAAGAAAAAAAGCATTGAGCCGAAACTCAGGCGGTAATCATGAGCGAAAATATAAGGAATTAATTCAAAAAATTAAAAAAAATATATATTTTTTATTTTACAAGAAATTATATATTTTGGTCGCGAACATGCTATTCTGCATCACTGTACGGCGCAGTAATGGGGATTTTCTTGTAAAAATAAATGCAGACTCTTGACTTTCAACCACACCTTTTCCATTTTTTATTAAAAGTTGTAACAATAACACATAGCGATTTCTAGGATGAATATTGTTTGACATAATGCTAATTTGTGTAATAAGCATTGTTACAGTAAGATACAGAAATAAATAATAGCATGTAGTGTAATTTATACCGCTTTACGGAAAAATTGCATTGCTATTGCACTTATAATTTATACTTTGTATCAAAGGAGTCTGGCCAATAATTGGTCGGTGGTGAGGATGATTTAGCTCGTTGGGCGCTAGATGGCGCTGCACACATTCAATCAATTCAATGATTTTTTTGTACGGAACTCGTTTCTTTAAAAGGGTATAAATCTTTTTCCTTTCACTAAAGATCTATGTGGACAAGCTCAATATAGATTAATCTTTGGCTTAATATCTAGTTGTTCATGGTGTTAAAATACCAGATATGAAAACATTTCATTAATTTCGGCTGATCAGTTTATTAATTTTGTTTTGAAATTATATATTCAGGGATTTCTCTAATTAGATATCGGCCACAATAATTTCTATATATAGCTATAGTATGGTTTACTACAAAAAATAATGATTTACTTCATTTATGGAACCTAAATAATACTATCACGTGCACTTCCTTTTATTCTACGAGGATATGAATTATACCTACAACAAAACCATAATAAATTTTGCTACAAATTGTACTTGTCACTACATACACAACAAAGTGTAGTGCAAATATTTACAATTGTAGCAAAATTTACTACTTTTCTCTCAGTGTAGGTTTCACATTTTATATCTTTAAAAGAAAATTAAGTATGTTTACTGGATTTCTGAGGATCTTAATTGATAAATTTAATTAAGTTACTTTTTATATAATCTTAATTAACATTGTGATTCGTAAGAAAATTTCTTGTGCAAAACTTCTATTGTAACTACTGCTAAAAATAAATTATATCTACATATGTATCTATCTATTTCTTTAATACTTCATGAGTTGATTTTCTTTTTATTATTAAATAACTACGGCATAAAAACAAATTTTAACTTAGGAATCTTAAATCTGCGTTTGTCATCAAAGAGGCACTAATTTGTTCTTTTTAATAACAAAAGTTTCTTAACTGTAAATATAAAGGAAACACCCGGTTTAAAGAAATATGACAGCACATTTCCATGACGCAGTGTCCT
This sequence comes from Osmoderma eremita, assembly GCA_031763485.1. NCBI lineage: Eukaryota > Metazoa > Arthropoda > Insecta > Coleoptera > Scarabaeidae > Osmoderma > Osmoderma eremita. The sequence continues at coordinate 3,620 of JARFOC010046235.1, read as the reverse complement.
TGCGAATATATTAAAAAATTGTTTGGTAATTATTAGAACTATCTCGCAAGAAATTACATAACAAATAAAAAAAACTTACCCCTCATAGCTTTTATATTCTGCCAATGCGGCAGCCAACAAAAACGTCAAGAACAGTATTAGTTTCATTTTCAATGGAAAACTGATAAATTTCTTCAGTTACAACTCCTTATAAAGATTTGGGTTTTATTTTTATTATGGCCTTCGTGTCAAGTATTGAACCTAGGAGATCTATCTGATAACGTTGATTGCATGGAATATTTAATGGATCTAACTAAACTAAAATGTACACCAGTATAAATCGTATATTAATGGATGAAGCTTGTTATAAAATTCACGTCACCTTATTAGCGTTGCAATGACTTGCACGTATATTTTTGTAGTGAGTGGAGTGATGCATTGGCCATCAAGTTATCTTAACTCAAAACGTTTACGGACAATTCTCTATTTAAGTAGATCAGATTTTTGATCAAATATTACACATAATTTTTATAGTGTAAATATAGTGTAAATACCGGATAGTAAATATAGTCAGAATGAGTGCCATGATAACCGACGGGGTAACTAAAAGTACATTCCAACTCGTGCAACAAAAATATTCTGTTTTAATTAGTTTGAGCCGATAACGTTTACAAATCAATTCACAGTAGTTAATTACCAATGCAATATTAGTTACTAATACACAGTATCGGGAAATCCACACCGCACAAACTGATTTAATAAAATTCGGGACATATGTTTCAAGAGCACGTCGGCTCCCATTATCAACCAATTCCCGAATAGACGAAAGTCAAATCTCACATGCACGTTTAAAAAAGGAACTATATGTACCTCTCTCTCTATACTTATAAGCGCACTTGGCGTAATACGTCCGAAAAAATCTGCCTGACCCGAATGGTAGCTAGTATTTACGACCGTAGGGGTACATCTGTTATGTGCGCATTTAAGAAATATATACAGGATGTCCCTTTTCTCTCTCGGTAAAAATATTTATTAAACTAACGCGATTTAGTAAGTTCGATCCTTTTTTAATATATATCGTTTCATACGCGTCTAGTTCTCGCGGCGAGTTTACGTTTCTTAATAATTTCAAATTATCAGGAGTAATTCGACGATTCGTTTGAATCATGTGTTGCGTTACACTCGATTCTTCTGATCTATTATAACGGTAATGGACGATATGTTCTTTAAACCGTGTTTCTATAGCTCTTCTTGTCTGTCCAATACAAACCTTATCACAGTCGGCGCATGAAATCTCATAAATTCCTGACCTTTGTTTTTGAGAAAATATGTCCTTCGGAAGGTTACGTAACGTATTCCGAGAAGTGAACGCGACTGCCAGATTTTGGCTTTTAAGCACACTATTTAATCCTTTTGTGCGGTGTGGATTTCCCGATACTGTGTATTAGTGATACCAGCCCACAGTTCTTGCAATTCTTTCACGCAATATTAGTTAGTTAATTTGGCAAGTATTCTAGAGTGGTGTTGCCTCTCGAAAAGCGATAATAAAGCTAACATATGTAATAGTATTCGTAACTATCTTTAGTAAAAAAGCAAAGAATATGCCAATACCTACTTAAAAACACATTCTTTTTATAGACATTTACTTGAAGTTGTACCTGTACGTTTGTGTAAACAAGGAAATAGAATCTTATCATTATTAAAAAAGTCCACACTGTTGGGAATTTTAGAGACGCGTTCTTATGGCACTGAGCACATTATTCTCAAAAACAACTTTTTAAACTTGCTATTCCACATTGGATTGATTCGGAGATACTTTTGTTTGGAATATCCCACATAAACAGACTTTCACCATGGATATACTCTGATATTCAGATTTAATTTTTACTTACAGTTTTACGGAGCAAAATTACTTTTGAAGTTAACCAAACCTAAATTTTCATTTTTCTAGTTTAACTAATAAGAAAAAGAATTAAATAATTCACTACATAATGTCGTGTTTGAAGGTATTCTAAAACTTTTAAATGCAGTCTGCCTCGTATATGCTCCAAACATCTTCTTTCCATGACCAGAAGCAATTGCTAGAAATGCATTTGTAACACTGGGTACCCCGGAAGTTTACATTTGTTAATTTAAATGTCTACCTTGCTGCAATCTATCTACATAGAAAACAGTCATTCGACTTTTGAACTCACTACTTTGGTCAAATAGCATAAAGTTGAAAACAAAAATTTTTATTTATAAGCCGATAGTATAACAAATTATAACGTATAGCTCCGAATGTTGGCAACTGATAATGAAAGAGAAGAGAGCCATAGAATCTACTCAAATGGACTATCTACGAAGAACGTGCCAAGTATCAAAAGTGGAGCATATCCCAAATCAGGAGATAAGGAGAATAACGGAGAGAGTTTGGACGAGCCTGGATGGAATAGAAACTAGACAGCTGCTTTTGTATGGTCATGTAATGAGAATGGAGGAACATCGATGGCCAAAGAGAGCCCTTCGATATGTACCACCTAACCGAAAAAAGAGAGGATGACCCCTTGAACATGGAAACAGGGTATCGACCAATTCAAGAAGGATAGAGTAATATGAGAAAACGACTGGAAGGACAGGGATGGAAGTCGAAATGCGAGGTGTGGCAAAGGCTGTTGGACCCCCGCTATTTAAATTGCGCTGCCAAATTAGGAAACCGTATTTATTCTAATTGGAGACGCAATTCCAATAACCGCTGCATTCTAATAAACTCCGCATCTTTATGGGAAGTGCACATAATCAACGTCAAAAGTTGGTAGGGGAATCCCAGTTGATCACATTCAGAATGTATTTCGTATGTGATACTAAAACGAAGTCGTTTTAGTATCAAGTATCAAGAATGAAGTAATAAATTGTGTCAGTCAAGCTCGTTTTCTTGGGGTAACGATTGACAGCCTCCTGTCGTGGAGACCACACATCCGTGATTTGGCGGAGGGTGTTGGTGTTGGGACGGCTTTGGGTGTTTATTATGCCTCGACTAAAATATGGAGTGATTTTCTGGGGAAGCTCCACCGACTTCAACAGAATTTTTTTACTACAAAAAGCCTGCATTCGTTCAGTATATCAATAAAAAGAAACGGATTCCTGTAAACACGTGTTTAGAGACAATCACGTACTCACCTTTCCATCTATTTATATCTTGGAATCTATATTATGTGTATAGCGAGTTTTTCAGCAAACACGAGCAAAATCACAATTGCAACACTAGATGTAAATTGAATGATCATATGGTGGCGCCAAGAACACACTTGTCTAGGATTCAGAGGCAGGTGGTGTGGCGGTGTATAGAATTATTAAATCGCCTGCCTCGAACTTTAAGGCGGATACTCTCCCACACTCTTAAAAAAGAACTTAAAAAATATTTAGCCGGCGAAGTGCCTTACTCAACAAAGGATTTTTTGGGTGTTCCTGATGCCTTTTGAACTGATGTCAAACAAAACTTGTCCGGCAAGATGCGTATATCTTCTCTGTTTAATGTTTTATGAATTATGACCTGTTTGTTTCAACAAAAGGAATAATTCAAAGAATGAAGTATATAAAAAATATATTTAAAAAATATATAAATATACCTCTGAGATCACACAACACGTCTGATTGTATAG
>JARFOC010046224.1:0-21850 GCA_031763485.1 Osmoderma eremita | reverse complement strand
ATCTATGCATGCATATTTTAGGTGGATAAGCGAATATCCTGGAACATAAAAACTAAGGGTGATGGAGAAATTCCGAAAATATAATTGATTTTAGCATGTAAGAGTATATGGGAATCAGGCATTCTTATGCTTGGGACAAAAATCTTGTTAACCAGTGTAATCGGCCATATTTGTGCTACGTTGAATTTTAATTACAGGTGAAATCGTTAGCTCCTTTTCAGTTATAGTTTTTCTGTAAGTTATTACTTCACTAGTATTGAACTTCTTGAAAGGTTAAAATGGGGGATGGCCCAAATGAAGTTTTATGTCCAGGATTTTCAAACTGTAAGGTGGCTCTTGTTATCTTACACATATCATTGACTGTGATCGGACTATACGTTGTAACCACTTTAAAAACTACAACTTCTAAACTCCAGTAATTGGCCGCATACAAAGCACAGTAATTAATTCGCCTAAAAACTGCTGTCTAGAGAGAGAGAGAGAGAGAGAGAGAGGACTTATTTTATTTGGAACGTAGCAGCAAAGTATAAATATAAATTGCGTGGTAAAGATAATCTAATGGAATTACGTTCTAGAAAAAAAAAACGCAATTGTTGGCCACTTACTGATCTACTGTATTTAACCACTTAAATAATTAAAACTCTACACATCTGATTTAACATACTGAACATCAACTTCAGCTTCAGTAAAGATAGCAGTAAGGCAGCACAATAAACACACTCTATCGGATTACTCCTCCCGTACAATATATTGATTACTTCGGGACAAGTGTTTCGGGAATACGTCTAGCTATTAAGCGTCTTTACCTAACAGTAGATGGTTCTAGAATCGACACGATCGCTACGTTTCCTATCCTTACCTCTATAATCGCTGCTATTTAATACATAGTTCGTGTGTTATTCCTAGAAAGTATCTTGCAAACTATCAAAATACACAACTGAAGCAAAAGATATTTCTATTCTAAAGTAAGCGGGCAGAGATTATATAATTGGTATATTATATACTATATCAGTAAAGATAGCAAGGACTGTGGGGCAGCACAATAAACACACTGTTCGGATTTCTCCTCCCGCACAAGTATTCCCGAAACACGTGTCGTCCCGAATTAATTAATACTTGTGCGGGAGGAGTAATCCGAACAGTGTGTTTATATACTATATGTATATTATTTTCAATTTATATTCAAAAATTTTTAAAAACGTATTTACAAAATTAAATAACCCTATTCCTTAAGTTTGAAGAACAATCTTGTGTCAAAGCACATTTTCCTAAATAATACAAATAACCCACCCACCGTCATTACGAACCACGTTCGAACTTTCTCAAAATCGACTGCTCCCCATTTTATCTCGTCAAATACGTAAATTGGGGCGAGATTCCTTTGGCCCACGCACACACACACACACACACACACTGCCTACATACACATCATCAGCGAATTTATTCTCCGGCGAGGAGGAATAATTCCGGGCAGGTACGAAGCTGCCAGGCAAGCGGGCCGTCGATCCGCGATTTCAATCTGCAACTCGAAGTAACTTTGGTTAAAAATCAAGATCCTCAATCAAGGGCGGCTGCTTGATATTCCGAGCACACACTGCCGCCGTTGTAAATAAAGATATGGTTCTGCCGGTGATTCTCATTCCCTTGAAGTTCTGCGTTTGGCCGTCAGCGTTTGGCGGCGGCGCCACGTTCCCCACACCGGTGTTTCAGACGTATGCGTGTATACGTACTGTCTTCAGGTTTATTTTCGAATTGCTGATATAGTCGTAATGTTATAGGATTTTCGAGTGGGATATGCTATGGTATATGGTTCATCTTTGTCTCAGAATTAGTAAAGTTTATTTGGATTGGTACGACTGTAATGATAAAATAATTGTTTGTTTAATGAATCATTGACTAATGAAGATTAATTTAATAATATTTTTAAAAGTGAAGTAATCATATTTCTTGAAAGTTATTTTAACAAGTTTCCAAGGCCAGTTCTTCAAACTTTCATTAGCCCAAAGTATTGTTGTAATTGGGCTTAAAGAGTGTACTTACTAGTAATTTAACGTTTAATGTTTTCAAGGAAGAAAGTAAAACCATCATTAGATACAGATAATAATACTAAATTTCTAATTATAATATCGAAAAAGAGTTCAATCATATACAGGGTTATATTGAAAAAATTCAAATTTGGGTTCAGGACACCAAAATAAGAAAAAAAACTTCCCATTCACCTGTATTCATAAACGCTTCGTTAAATAATTACAGTCCTTCAAAAATTAGGGTATTTATCCAGTTTTTATATTTTTTCTCTAATTTGGAAACAATTGTGATCTGCCAAATTCTTACCAGTAATTTTTATTGTAAAGCCAGCAAAAGTGAAAAACAGAATACATAATAAGAACAAATGAGATTATTAACAGTAACGACAAAACTTCAAACAATTTGTTGAAAAATGTGTCCCCCAGTCCGAAGGCAGACGTTACATCTTGTAGTTACTGAACAAATAGCCGATCGACGTTGTTCGGGAGTCACGTCTGTACAAGCTTGAACAATTATGTTTCTTCATGCCTCAACCCATCCATCTGGCGACCGTGCAGGCAAGCAACAGCTCCTCCACGGCCGATTTCGTCCAGGGTAGTGTTCATTTAATCGTAGCGTGTTCCTAGCATAATGGGCAGGGCAGCCGTCTACTTGCAAGCAGCTTTCACGTCTAAGGTTCAAAGGAATGTTATCGAAGAGGTCATAGAAACCGTTCAGCAAGAAGTTTAAGAATCCAAGAGGTAGAAAATATGGTCCAATTACATGAGTCCATTATCCCCAACCACACATTGTACCAAAATTCGTCTTGAAAATTATTTTCACACACTACGTGTGGATATTCAGGTGCCCAAATATGAGAATTCCGCTGATTTAGGATACCTCTTGTTGTAAACGTAGCTTCGTCTGACTATAAAATCTTTTCTGGGAAGTGTGCATCATTTTGTACTTGTTTTGCAAACCCTTGACAAAATACCCTTTGACGTGGTAAATCATCGGGTAATAAGCTTTGGACACACTGAACGTGGTAAGGATGCCGCTGATCGGCTCTCAGCGTTCTCCAAACAAGACTGGGTGTTATTTGTAGATGGTTAGAGGTTTTTCTCATACTCTATGAAGGTTCCTCGACAAAGTAATTTAAAATCTTGGCTGTTCTTCTTTCGTTTTACAGGGGTGCAAAACGTCCGTTACCATAATTTGCTCAGCAAATAAATAGAACCATAAAATTCGAAATATCCTAGGATTTTCCTGATCACTCATTGCAATAAGTAAATAAAACGAATACAATTTTATGATACCTAATAGTATACCAAGACAGTTTAATTTGCCATCTTATGCAAGGGATTGCTTTATTGTAGTAAAATTTCAAGTCGTTTACCATTGAATTAAACATTTATATGTCATCATCTGTATTAGCTTTTACTGCATGAAGGTGCATTTAGCCTCGAGCATATTCAAGATTGTACAGTATTTGTATGGAAGGAAAGAAAGATCTTATCTGAACAACAATTAATAGAAGAAAGATATTTTACATGGGTGCCGACACCAGCTAAGTTCCTACACGATTTCTAAAAGTAGTTACACGTCATATATAAATAGAGTAAGGCAAAGAATAAAGTTTTAACCACTTATTCGACGTTTATTGAATGTAAAAATCTAAAGTTGCCTGGGAAGTGTCTCCCAATTTATTTTCAATAGAACGTCCGAAAAACTTAGTTGACCAAACCTCACTTATCAATTTGCCATTAACTTCCATAAGTATACTTTCATTACTTTTGTTAACACCCAGTGTAAAATAGATAAAGCAAGTCCTATCTAAGTTTAACTAAAATTTATTTGCAATATACCAGAGTACTTGCATATATAATAAAAACAGAACTTTTATTCCTTGATTTTAAACAAGCATTCGACACCCTCAAAAGAAATAAACTTATGGTAGCACTAAATAAATTAGGAATCAAACTCAAATTAAGAAAATTAATACAAATGACGTTGTTAAATTCAAGAGCAATTAAAAAGACAAAAGGGAGAGACTGAATAATTTGAAATAAATAAAGGTGACTCACTGTCATCAACATTATTTAACCTGGCGTTGGAATATTTGGGTAAAGTTAAGATTGCAAGGACTGTGGGGCAGCACAATAAACACAATGTTCGGATTACTCCTCCCGCATAAAGTATTAATTAATTCGGGACGACACGTGTTTCGGGAATACGTGGTTATTCGACTTGATAATGGGAATCCACGTATTCCCGAAACACGTGTCGTCCCGAATTAATTAATACTTGTGCGGGAGGAGTAATCCGAACAGTGTGTTTATTGGAATATTTGTAAATAAAAATAGATAAAGGAACAGTAAGAACAAGGGCAGGATGGATAATAGCGTATGCTGACGACATTGTAATTATATCAAAAAGCGTGAGTTAACCAAAAAAGTACTAGAGAAAATGGAGAAGGAGAGTGACAAAATGGGGTTGAAAATAAATCCAGAAAAAACAAAAATGATGAGATTAAATAGGAAACAGGAATATAGGACTGACACGATTGAAATTGGAAATTGTACATCTGAAGTGGTAAATACATTTAAATACTTGGGAGTAACCATAACAAACGATGGCAGCAGGGATGCAGAAATACAGCATTGAATAATGAATATGAACAAAACTTACCAGGCAAATAGAAGATTATAAAAAAGTAAACTATTGGGGAGAAAAATGAGAATTTATAAAACAATAATACAACCAACAATCCTGTACGCGGCGGAAACAATGACAATGACAAAGAAGCAAGAGGAAAATCTGAGAATACAAGAACAGAAAATATTAAGAACAATACTAGGACTGATAAAGACTGATAATAATGAATATAGCCGCAGAACAAATTATGAGGTAGCAAACGAATTGGGACGTATAGACGTGGTCAGAAAAATAAAACACTAGAGGGCAAGATGGTTGGGTCATGTGTGGAAAGCTGGGAGCAAAACTAGAATTTACAATACCTTGGAATGGCAACCTGAAGCAAGTAAAAGGCGCGGCTGACCCAGAACTACGTGACTGCAGGAGGTGTAGACAGACCTTGGTAGAGCTGGCGCATACAGATGGCAGGAGAAGACCAAAGACAAATGGAGTGACATATGAGAGAAGATATAAACAGAAGTGAATGGGGATTGATCCACCCCGCAATTTTTTCCAGATCTAGAAAGCTTTAGAAGCGGCGATACTCCCTTGGGGTGACTATCCACTATATATATTATACCAGATAATAAATTTTGAACTCTTCACATTTTAAAATTATTGTTTCTTTTACATCACACGCCGATCCGCATAAAAGAACAATCTTTTTAAGCACATGACTTGAACATGAAATCAATTTCTATTTAGTTTCATAAGCAAGAAACTTTAACAGATCGATTATTTATTTTCAAATGCGAAGGAAAAACAACCAACTGATGCCCAACCCATTCATCCTCCCAAGCGACCCATAAAACTAACTGACTGTTGATTATAATTTTACGTCATCACCTAAGATTTTTTTACCGTCGCTACTGCGGGTCGAAATTGTATTATTCCACTCCGGCAATAACGTGCCGCCATAACGTGGTTGCTGGCGGCAGCGGTGGCAATCCTGACCGTACACGAACCGTTGTAATTCCATAGTCCCCGTGCGTACTTCCCGCGCAGTCCGGAAGGTCGGCAGCCCTCGACGCCCCACGACAGCCGCCGTCGCGGTTGGTTCCTCTGTTACACGTCGAACATGGCGTCTCGACCGTCGAGTGTCATCGAGACGCACGGGGACGTCTGGGAGATTTCAGCAAAGACGCGTCGTCACGTTGACGGCTTCGCTTTAAACGTAACTCGTTTAAGGCGAAACCGTCAACGTGACGTCTCGAAATTCCACACCGGAGATAGATAGTTATTTTATACGTTGAACGGCGTAGGTAGTAATGAAAATAATGGAGATTTGAGGGAGGGAATTTTTAAAAAGAAATGCCAAATAGATACCGGCGCGGATGCTTTTTGCCTATCGTATATGACACGTGTCACGACCCCTATCCGTATTTTATATTTTTGAGACACACATTTAATTCACATAACAGCGAGAAGTTTAATAATAATATTCCAGTCGACCATACATGGTATTGAGCACGTCAATACAACATACAGTAAAAATACAAAGATACATAAAGCTAACCCAACAATACATGTAATAAGGACTAAATGTTATATAGTTCAAGAATTCCTGAGTTGAATAAAATGATCCCTCTGACAAAAAGACCTTCAGTTTATTTAAAACACAACTTCACTTTAACGTGTAACAATGAAAAACTAGTGTCAAAATCACAGGAACCAAAACTAGGCGTACTCCAAGGGAGCATACAAGAGGCTATACTTTTTAATATATTTATTAATGATATTTTTGATAACTCCGTCCGAACACTTGGTAGTCAACTATGCTGGTGATGCCAACATTTCAATTCGAGGTGATGGTTCTATCCATATAGTTTGCGAATGTGTTAATATTTTTGTAAACTTTGTTTAAATATGACTGCTACCAAGTCGAGATTATTCTAACATACTTTGCTCATTTATACTTGAACGTCTAAAATAAAGAATGAAATATATTGGAACACGTATTTATATAAATATTTGTATATGGAAAAACAGCAGGCACAAGATCTTTTTCGCATATTCGTATCCTCACATATAATAGCGAAAAATATCTTCATTCTTAAAAATTCGGTGAATATTCGCGCGTATGCTTGGATCTCAATATATACAATGCTTCCGCTTCATAAAAAAATACTTTTCGCATTAACGATCGAAAGATCTTCATCAAAATGATAAGGGAATGATGACAATTCGGCCATCAATAATTATTGGTATATTATACGCACACACCAATAATTTCTGAGTAACTTAAAAACAAAATAAAACGGCTAAATTATAAATGAACCAATAGAACGATCGTTGAAAAGACGAAATCATTCAAATGATTATTCACGTAACTATAACTTTTTCAGAGGTACAAATAAATTATCATTCCAACGATTCTTCGAAAGACGAAATCAGTAGAATGATTACAGCTTCTCTAGTGATAGTTCTAAAGATATTTCATAATTATAAATGAATGATCATTCAAAAAAGCGTGTAAAAGATGAAATCATTCGAATGATTATTCACGAAACTATATATTTTCGAATAATCGATCAGAAAAATATTTCAGAAGTATAAATAAATTATCATTCGAACTATTCTTCGAAAGACGAAATCAGTAGAATGATTATTCACTAAGTGACAGCTTCTCCAGTGATAGTTCGAAAGATATTCCATAATTATAAGTGAATGATCATTCGAACGAGCCTATCAAAGACGAAATCATTCAAATGCTTATTCACTAAACTACAGCTTTTCAAATAATCGTAATATAAATGACTAGTCATTTGGACGATCGTTCGAAAGAGGAAATCATTCGAATGATTATTCACGACACTTTACCTTTTCGAATAATCAATCAAAGAAATATATTAATAGTATAGATAAATTATCATTCAAAGGATTCTTCGAAACACAAACTCATTCGAATCATCATTCGAAAGACCTATCACAGTTATAAATGATCGCTCAGACGATCGTTCGAAAGACGAAATCAGTAGAATGATTATTCGTTAAGTGACAGCTTTTCACAATTATAAATGCACGATTATTCAAACGATCGTGTCAAAGACGAAATCATTCGACTGATTATTCTCTAAACTACAGCTTCTCGAATAATCGTACTGTAAATGAATGGTCATGGCGATTGTTCGAAAGATGAAATCATTCGAAAGATCTTTCGTAGTTATAAATGATTATTCGAACGATCATTCGAATCAGTATTCACTAAACGACAACTTTTCTAATGATAGTTCGAAAAATATTTCATCATTATAAATGAATGATTATTCGCACGAGTGTGTGAAAAACGAAATCATTCGAATGATTCACAACGGTACAAATCTTTGAATGGTCATTCGAGCCATCATTCGAAAGCCGAACCCATTGGAACGATTCACTAAATCACAAATTTTCGATCGATTGTTCCAAAGATTCATTGCTAATTATTAGTGTGTTTCAAACGGTAACAAAGAATTTCTGAATTGTTTAAAATCAAACGGATACTAAAATCCTCTGTTATCTTGTACTTGATATCTGGTACCTGTTCGTTTAACACTTTAATCGCATTTTTCTTCTTCTTTATATTTATTTATAATGCATACTTTCCCGTTAGATGATTAGGTATTTACAATTATTTATTTTAGTTACCAAAGATTCTCAAAACGAACCCAAAGAATGTGTTATAATTAAAAGAAAATATAAATGTTAATAATAATTAAATTGTTACCTAGTTCTGTATGGAAGTACAATCTTCTAAATGATTAAACAAAACAATATCGTTATAATGTAATTATGAAATGAGGCAGTAATGTATAGGTTATAAAAAAATTGTAGTTACCATTATCATTGGCGGTGACCCAAACGATGTTATCGTAGAAGAAATTGTAAAATTGTAAATGTAACGACTATCGACTTTTTTATGTATGTATGTAAAATATTCAAAGTGTAACAATAGCCTAATAATATCCCCGTAATTCTGTACATATAGAGAATACGTATGCATAAGCTTTGTGTAATGTTTTACCACACCTTCTCACATTTAATTCACGTGTAATTTAAATAAAATTACATTATCGAAACGAAAGGTCGGTCGTTTTATTTGTTTAATTAGTTTAATTAGAGAACTTACTTCTGATGTGCGAATGGCTGATTTTATCGATATACAACAGCAAAACACACATTCACATTCGTAGTGGGATTACATTAAAACACCAGCGGCAAACGTATCGTACAAATTAGAGTGGATTGCCTTACTCCCGCATATTTAATTATAGTGATTTCGAAATGAATATAATACGCACAACACGCTCCGAAGATAAATGTTCCAGTTCGCATTTTTATTAAGTCGATAATGTTTAGAGGCATGACTAATCGCGGTTAGGTGAGCGAAAGGCTTTAATTAATCCGGAAAAATCGATAACACGACACAATCATTCCGCGCCTTAAAAAAACCGTTATCAAAATGTATATTAAATCGAAAATCTATACAGGTTGATCAGATCATTCACCAAATTCAGTATTGCTAGCTCTCCTGTTAAGTCCTGGGCAATTTAAGTTCCCAACCGGAAAGCCAGTGATAAATTATCTTGAACGACGACTCGGGCCCAATGAGGAGGTAATTCAACTTGCCTCCCACGGTGAAGGCTGCCATCACGAATCCTTAATGTAGTTAACGCTCTCACCTTGTTCGGAACAATTTGTAATGGAGTGTGATTTGATTACGCCCTATCACCGCTCCCAGCTTCCCTTACTAACCCTGTGTCGTCTTCTTATTCCATTATATTTTCAGTAAAAAAAATTATGATTCTTTCTTTAAGTAACTACCTAAATAATCTCTTCCTAACCCTAGCAACGTCTTTATTCCCACTAATTGTAAGTTGTATCCAACTATTTTTCAATGACATAATAATAATGTAGATATATTCGCAATCATCTTAGTAACTTATATATACGCATGCCCTCATCGGAACGGGGTACTGCTTTGTGAATGGCTACCGGCATTCGAGTCTCACTGACAACAAGAGATGTCCAGTCGCACGCATCTCTGCTCAATCACGTAATACTGTGTAATTTTACTGTACTCGCGGATTACTTATTCGGAAGGCAGAACGCCGTGCAACCGTGTCAAAGCGCATCCAATTTTATGGAAGAATTCCTCAAAAAATACGGCTACACGACCATGCACAATCTTCATTCTTATGCGGTTGAAAATCTACATTTGATACGAGAAGAGAGATCTTAGAATCGATTTTAAATAAATCTTTGGACCGCCATTTTAAACGGCTCTGAATTACCGGAAAATCTAAATCATTTAAATCTATTATTACCATTTTCTAGAAAATGAACTCTGTTGGAAGATGTGTCTTTGGCCACACGCAGGGGGGTATTGTGACTTCAAAATCACGTCTGCCCAGCTCATTACGCACGAGGAGTGCGTAATTATTTGGACCAAGCATATCCACAGAAATGGATCAGTCATCTTGGTGCCATTTTGTGGTTTCCCCGGAGATTTAAACCCTTTTTTTTCTGCTAGGGTTGCATAAAGGAGAAGATATATGGAGAGCCCATAAATAATGAAATTGAATGCACATAAAATACATGAAGTAGGAAGTGCACGAGGAATTAGGTCTTTTTTAAAGAAGATGCTTGCATTTGGTCTGGTGGCAGGCAGTTTGAACATTTGCTCTAATATTTATGTTTGGTTTAATTTTAAATAAATATCTTTCAATATAATTTAGCAACTGTTTTTATACGAATGGTATCGCTATCTAGGGTTGCGTAACAAAAATTAGAATCTTAGAATATTGCCATTTGTAACCGTGGCACTTGAAATACTGATCTATGTTGGCGATCTTCAAGGAAAGTGCCAATATCTCCAAAATTATTAATTTTTTACTGAGGTCATATTTCGATATTCTGGTTAGTCATGAGCTGGCCTATTCGTCATGGAAAGGTTATCGTTGGTTTTTGGGACACCTATATAACATTATATTATTTGATATAGAATTGATTTGATGAAGAATTTCACAAACTAACTAACCTCTAACAAAACCAAATCATCAGCGCATAAATATGTTACTTTACCTATGTTTAAACTTCCATAAAATCTGATCAAAAGCAACTATGGACTATTATTCACGTATTTGATTTGGCGTTTTTAAGAGAAAGTGTTGTTTTTTTGAAGCAAGCATCTAGTGTTTTTGATTGAAAAGTTTAATTGTATTAATATATATTTATATCATATAGAGAGATATGTATTGTAATCGGCAAAGCACGTATTCTTTGTAACTATTTGTGCATCATTGTGGTAACCTACATTATTTACGACTTTTTTATTAGGAGCTTACTCTTGACGGATGAAACGTTGGCTCTAAGAAAAACCTAGTTGCGATTTTAGTAAGGAAGTATTTCCTCTATTGCTACCACTTCAAATTTATTCCTAGTGGTATTAATCAAAGATGGCAAGGACCCGGCAATATAACTGACACGCAAGATTATCTTTTTGTCAATACCATTAACACATAAAATATAGATAACATTTGGCAGCACACAAATTGGTTAATTTATTGGGAACACATATATCGGAACTCTAGAAATTTCTGAAATATATGTTCTGTATAAATTAACCAATTACGTACTGCTGAGTATGTACGACATTTTGTGTACCAATGACATAAGAATTTTTTAAATTGATTTAAAGAAACATATTACTTTCTATCAATGTTAGAATTTTTTTTGAAATAAAGGTCTCAAACGCTTGAGTGAACACAGTCAGTGTTTTGGAGTAATATCTAGATCAATTTAAGTCAAAGTTAATTATTTGTTAAGTGAAGTTTTCCATTCAAAGTTGTATTTACATTTGATTTAACAAAATATTGCTTTCACTTTGCAATATATCCCTTTCAGTAGATATTGTCCCTCCAAAGAAATAACGTTTTTGTTCGAACAACAGGATTCTTTGCCACTATTTAAAAGAATTATTTTTTTAACTCAATGCATACTTCTTTAATTTAAAGAGATGTTTTTGTCTGTGTATAAGGCAGCTGATTTGTATGCGTGCATGGATGGTACGAAGGAAGTTGTGGATGCGTTTGCACAACTTTCTTTGCGAACTGTATTTGTGGAATAGTGGAGTAAATTTGCTTGATACTCTCCCGCAACTTGCGACGTTCGGCATTCGTCCTATCTGTGACGGCGATGTGTCTAATATTATGACCTCCTATCCCAAAAAGTTGACTGTGGGTGAGGACCTGATACCAAACCTTTTTTTAATAGAGATGCTTGGTTTTGATTTAAGTTAACCTGCTGCAAAATCAATATTGCAATTAGCACAAACGCACACGAATTGTTCCAATGTATAAAAAGGGCAATAATACTTTGATTACTGATATCTGTTTTAAATAATTTTTCTAAAGTTTTGGAACAATACTCCAATATAAATATCCTTTGTTAAAGAGTATACAATGCCGTACACAATATAACCTAAAATTAATGCATATCAATAATAAGAATTTTGTTATTCGCAATTAACCTACTCAAAATATTGTATTCAAATCTATAAATGTCTCTAAAAAGATAGCATTTGTAAGTAAAACGTAAAAATAAACAGCTGATTAAAGTAATTAAATAAACTTCAAAAAAACCCATATGTTACTGATAATAACCCATGGCCGCCAATGCTCCCCTGCAATTGGCCTGGCGCTGTTAAAATAGGCGTTGTTATAAAATAATAAATTATCCCAGACACCACTAAATATTACTAAAATTTAACTAAGTGGCTAAGCTCACTCAATTTAATAAAAAAAAAAGGATTGATATGGCCTCTAAGGAAAGTAGTTTTTCAAGTAATCGGCCAGTTGGATCGATTGGTACTGTAAAACTTTAGAAAAGAGATCGGAAAGTAACTCGTGATCATAACGATTGTCGAATTTATTTCGCCAATTATACCGGCTTTTCCAAACTCAAACGTTGAAGAGATTATCGCCTTAGATATAATTGTAAAATACGGAAAATCCTCCTACTAAACTCCGCCCGCTACTACTATACAACGCAATCCACAAATATTTCTACTCCATCAATTTTGAATGAGGCGTCGTCTTGCATAATTTAGGAAAGATAGCGGCACGCAAACACACAACAGGCGAACGACTACTGGTAGGTGGGTTGTACGTAGGTGGCACTTGGTAAGTATATTGCGGAAACGCTCCACAAGTTTCAGAAGACGTTCTAGCGGACCATTTGTGTAGAGTAATGATTACAATTATCCGTCACGTGACCTATAATTATCACTCAACGGTCGCAGCGTTATAGCCCTCCCGAGAGTCGCTCGCCAGCTTGGTTCGGCCCTCGGGATGTTTCTGCACGCGAAATACCGTGCGTTCACACGTACAGACGGGGTAGCGCACGGATATATATGTTTTAAGGACAAACATACGAACCAGTGGCGTCTGGTGTATATGGCCTGCCGGATTGCGGCACGGACTAGATTTTACAAAAGCAATAAACAAAAATAAAAAGTAATTTTCGAAATTTATTTTTATAATAATAATATAAAAATAATCACAGGCCGGCAAAAAAAAATGTTTTTTTTCCTCTGATGTTTTTTTGTTTCTAGCTCAGTTCGGTGTGCATTTTACGAATATAGCAACAGTGTTTCTTTAACAGCTTTTGTCTTTGACTTACAGCTCACTACTCGCATTTACCAATTTTGTTTTGATTTTTATGTTTCGATGGACATATTTTCTTGTTGTTTTAGATACGGCTTCGTCAAGAAGACATTGTTTACATAATCCTAATTGTTTTTGCTATATTTGTAGAGAATATATCTTTCAAAAATATCAGACTTTGTAAAAACTGCGTATCTTCAGTCCTTTAAAATAACATTCTGCAATCAAGACAAGCCATGGGTGCCTCATATTGTGTGCCAGAAATGTATTGTGTGTCTGCGACAATGGTCCAAGCGAAAAAGCAATGCAATAAAATTCGAAACACCCATGCTTTGACGAGAACCTCAAAATCATCACAACAATTGCTACTTCTGCGTTATGAAAATAAAGGGAATTAATCCTGGAAATCGAAGTAACTGGTCATATCCTAACTTATATTTTGCTGTACGACCTCAATTAAAATCATGTGAGGTACAAGCCAGCACATCTAAATTCTCTAACGATCCAAAACTACATAAACTCGAACACAATACATCAAGTGAAGACTCTGATTCAGACTACATATTTAGCCAATCAGAACCTCAACGATTCAATCAAAATGAACTAAGTGACTTAGTAAGAGATCTGAACATATCAAAAGAAGCTTTTGAGATTTTAGCATCTCGTTTAAAAGAAAAAAAAATGTCTTTGTCCGAAAACCAACATTACTTTTTATTGCACCCGAGAAAAGAATCTGTTACCGTATTTTTATGAAGAGAAGGAGTTATCTTTTGTAATGATATTAGAGGTATTTTACAACAGATGGTTTTAAAAAAAATACCAACCTAGTGATTGGCGTCTTTTTATAGATAGC
This sequence comes from Osmoderma eremita, assembly GCA_031763485.1. NCBI lineage: Eukaryota > Metazoa > Arthropoda > Insecta > Coleoptera > Scarabaeidae > Osmoderma > Osmoderma eremita. The sequence goes on along the minus strand of JARFOC010046224.1, from coordinate 7,651 downwards.
AGCAAAGGAAGCTTAAAATGTGTTTTACTTCATAACGGTAACAAGTATGGATCTGTACCTATTGCACATTCGACGACTTTGAAAGAAGAGTATACAAATATTTCTAAAGTAATTGAAAAAATTAAGTATCAAGACCACAACTGGGCCATTTGTGTTGACTTGAAAATGGTTAACTTCCTTCTAGGTCAACAAGATGGATATACATAGTTCCCTTGTTTTATATCTCTCTGGGACAGTCGAAACAAGCAACGCAATTGGTCACAAGAAGTTTGGCCGGTGCGGGAGGAGTTGAAAGTTGGTACAAGAAAAGTTATAAACGTGCCTTTAGTTAGCTGAGATCGTATCATACTTTCACCACTTCATATTAAACTCGGCATAATGAAACAGTTTGTGAAGGTCCTTGACAAAAGTAGCGAATGTTTCAATTTTCTCTCGCGCAAGTTCCCAGGATTAAGTACCGAGAAATTAAGAGCAGGTAGGTATATTTGATGGATCACAAATAGGGAAACTCGTGCAAGATCCCAATTTTGCCAAATCAATGAATGAAGTCGAATTGAAAGCTCGGAATTCATTTGTTTTGGTTATAACTAACTTTCTTGGGAGTCCAACAACTATATCGAGCTTGTTGAGTGCATGCTATCGAAATTGCAAGAGCTGGGGTGCAACATGAACATAAAAATCCACTTCTTGCACTCACATTTAGAGCGATTCCCAAGAAATTTGAGCGATTTTAGTGGCGAGCAGGGTGAAAGATTTCATCAAGACATACGGGCAATGGAAGAGCGTTATCAAGGAAGGTGTGACTCCCATTTGATACTGTTGACTACTGTTGGAGCTTGCAACGAGATCAACCTGAAGTCGTTCATTCAAGGAAATCATATAAAAGATCCTTTCATAATGTTGAATAGAAATTTTACTTAAATATGTAGTAATTTTCTTGTATTTTTTAGTCAAAATGATAAAACTATAAATTACAAATAGTAAAGCTGTTAGCAATTATCTAGTATTTTTTTCTTAGTCAGAGTCCTAGAAATACTCAATAGCAGTAAAAAATGACGAACAAAATTGGTGTTGACCAGTGATAATGGTTTATTTTCGACAGGTTTACGCCCAAATACTGGAAAAAAAGGAAAAATGTACGAATACAATTATAATCTTAATAATAATTATAGAATATATAAGGCAATACATAGGCATTACCACACCATAGTCTTCAGAATATTCAGTAGGGAATCAAAATTTGGTCACAAGTATCACAGATGGCATTGAAAGATTTGCACATTATATATATAGGTGATCGTAGTCCTGTATTAGTTCTACTGTAGGATAAATAACATGCATCTGAATGTCTTGATTCTAGCCTAGGTAAATAGAAAAATAATTATTTAACAAAGAAATGCAATCAATTCTATGATTTAAAAGTTTGTATAAAAACTTAATGTTAAATAGTCTGCGCCGACATTCAAGAGATGCAAAATTGAACCTAGCGAGCATAATATCATAACTCTACCCTCGGACAGGATAAATACCATCAGTGAGATACATTAGATACTTTAAGAAGCTATGCTGAACTCTTTCAATGTTGGCAGTATAAGTACGATAAATGGGGTATCATATTAGAGAACTGTATTCTAATCGGGATCTTACAGAAGAATTAAATAACAAGATTAAACAATTAATATCTGTGAAATCTTTGCAGTTTATATAAATAAACTCATAGATTTTATACGCTTTAGAAATTATTTCCGCAAAATCATTGTTAAATGTAAATTTACTATCGAATAATACACCCAAATCATTGATCACACCTGAAGCACTATGTCATCAGCAAGGTAGGTATATTCAATATAGCACTGCTTCCTATTGTAGGTCATAACTTTACATTTATTTCTGTTTAAGTGGAAACTCTTTTGTTGACACCATGGGATAACGCAGGACAAGGCGTTTTGAAGTAAAAGACAAACTCTATGCGACTCAATTTTTGTAAATATCTTCATATCATCGGCAAACAGCAAAACTTCACAATGAAATAGCTTGACAACGCCGCTAATAAACAGAAGGAAAAGAAGTGGCCCAATATTCGACCCCTGTGGTACACCAGAGGTCGGATAGAAAATGTTAGATCTCGCGTCATGATATTCAACATAAGGAAGTGGGCTGCATTAGTTCATCTCCCAGAAGATAAAGTTACAGATGGTTGGCTCTGTATAATGGAAAATTGTCCTACCGATGAAGCCATTGCTAAATTTAACGATTATTTTGTTGATGAATGGATTGATAATTTTTGCCGAATATGGACTTGCGATGGATAACGTCATCTGACTACAAATTCTGTGGAAGGATGGCATAATAGACTCAACAGGCGGATCGGAAAAGCACATCCCAATATATTTAAATTAATGAAAGTTCTTCGGGAAGAAATGCAGTATTATAATACTGTTTCCAGCAATATTCTGTGTGCATAAGTACCCCTAAAAGAGCAAAAAACTACTGTGAATTAGATAGACGGTTAAAAATAGTTGTAAGTGAACTAATTCAAAATAGACAAAATCTTAGTGATACATTGGACAAGCTGATATACATTGTAAAATTATATATAGATTTACTTTTAATTCTAATTAAGTATTGTATAACATTGAGATTAGACCCGTAGAAATGCTCCTTTTTCTTTTAATTACACAATTAATGGGGAAATCTTAAGAAGAACTTTCGAGATGACAGATCTCGGTGTGCTCTTTGATTCATGTTTGGTGTTTGATAAGCATATAGCAGGTATGTGACTGTCTACGTCTCGTACTCTTGGTTTCATCTTCCGTGCGTCCAAACATTTTACCGATGTACAAGTTATTAAAACTTTATATTTTGCGTTTGTTGTCAGTAAATTAGAGTATGGATCAAACATCTGGTATCCACTTTACAGTACACACCGTTATTGAACGTGTTCAAAAACATTTTTTGAAATTTTTTACATTTAAAATATCTGGAAATTATCCTGATTGGAATACAGTCTATAATATGTTATTAAATGAGCACAATATGCAATCCCTTGCTCAGCGTAGAGGATCTCATAGTGCACGGTTTTGGCATAGACTTGTGAATGGTCCTCTTGACTGTTCAGACCTGTTGTCTAATGTTAACTTTAATGTCCCTAGAGTGTCGTCACGCTTTGTGTCAACATTTACATATACCACCCCAAAAACTAATCTTTTTCTCAAAGCTTCACTTACCCACATGGCTCAGAATGCGAATCTGTTTTATGCAGATGTTTTCACTGGTAATGTTAGGAGTTAATTGCCCTTAGTTCTTAGTTTTTATATTAATTTCCTTTTTTGTAATAGTATGGTTCATAAGATTGTATTGATTTCTTCTTATTGTTAGCTAATTGTATTTTGATATATGTATTTGTACTTCTATGTGTGGCCTGTAATTGGGCCTTGGCCTGTTGGGCAAATAAACCGATATTATTATTATTATTATATTATTAGATAAACGTTACTCTACATTGGAGTTCAAGGTACTTTTTTGTTTTAATTTTCCCTATTTCCTGCAAAATATAAAATCGAGGCATGAAACGAAAATTCAAAAACACATTCACTTTCCATCAATAAAATGAACGTAACAAAATCAGAAACCAAAATTACATTGATACAAAAAGGAATCTAATGAGAATGATCCAACATGAATTTTAACAGAAGATTTTTCTTCGGAAAAGGGAATACAGTTTCAATCCAAGACGAATAAATAATAGTGGAAAGTGAGTAGCTTTAAAGGAAATAGAAAAATATGTAGTTGAAAAGTAAGATTACATAAAAACATATATGAGAACCAAACAAAACAGGTAGTAAAGAAAAACCTAAAAAGAAAACGATTAAATAGAAAGAAGGCAAATTAATGGATACACCTTTTGCTTTGTTAAATATTTATATTGGAATTTATTGTTTATTTATTTATTTTCTTAAGCATGACTTCCACACTTCTTACCTTTTTCGCTATTTTACCGCTGGTAAAATTTTATAAACCATGTACACACTTACTTCAACAGCGAAAGAACCATCACACATACACACATCCGCAAACTAACATTAAACAGGAATATATGACCGCAGTTCTTCTAATAGTTACCGACCGCAAAACGGGACCCGTCGTCAGTCGATGCCTTTTCGATTCCGAGACCGGTTAATTGATCAATAAATTTACATCGTAAATTTTACGATCCCGCACCAGAAAAAAAGGCTTGCGCCGCCTGCCGGTCCGTTCCCTGCTGATTGATTATTTAAAAGTTACTTTATACGAACTGTAAATGTTGATCGCAATTTCACATCGACGGCGGTTTTAATGTATCATCCACTACCGCCCTGGGGATATATAAATGGCTCAGTTTTTATTTCCGTTAACGTCCAACTATTGTCGTTGTTAATCGCTTAGGGAGAAGTAGATACTCAGTTTGTAAACCTAATTCCACTCCATCTTATTTGTACTGTAATATTGATTTGTCGGTCATTTATTTATCCAAGATGTTTCCGTGAATATTCTCCTTTATTTTATCGCCTGAATTCTCTATTAAGTAACCGACACGAATAACTGGTGAAAAAGTTCGTTAAAGGTGCGTTCTAGGTTAAAATAAATAAATATAAAACTTCGGGGTGTATTCGGCGCGACAGTAAAAGTTAAGACTTTATACATATTGATAGATCAATTGGATTCGAAACGATTACTCAATAAAGACGGCGAGCCCCTGTGGGAGAGAAACTTTATAAGGGTGATATATAGCGCCAGACATTTGTATTCGAAACCCCAGGCAATTGAAATCTATTACATCGGTCCCCTGTTTCACGAGACAGCATCCGCTACTAGGAGATGTTGAGCATCAAGTCTCCTATTTATTCTCTTTTACCAAGTTGGTTGTACCGGGTTGTCACAAAGTAAGGGATATACTTCAAGTTCTTACACACAAAATAATTTTACGGAGGTAATTGAAACGGAGTTGCAGCTTTCCTAAAAACAATTACACTGACACTAACCATTTATTAAAATAGCATTAAAAAGAAATAATTTACACTTTTCGGGGAGATTTCTAACATGTCATGTAGTTAAAAATTTCCAACTACAAAAAGGGGAAATACAATCTACATCTCGACGGTGTAACTGTTTGCTTAACATCGGAATGAGATAATAATAGCACCGACCAGAAAACTGTAACAACTTTTGGTGTTGATAAATGATTTAGCAATGAAAGAGAGTTAAGGAAACACCAAAATGTGAAATTAATTAATCATTATTAGGACTTTATTTTCCTAAGATTGTTAGAAAATGTCCGAAAAATGAAAGTTAATTCCTAGGAGTTGTTAAAAACGGAAAAAGCAAATTTTTTTATTAATAATTTAGGATCTTTAATATTCAATAACTCGTTAACTAACCAGATTTTCTTTTGGCATAGATATGTAGATGGTATTTTAGTGTGTTTTTCCGATACACTTAGACAATTGAAAAATTTATTAAATTTCATGAATTCCATAAATAATATTAAATTTACTATGGAATTAGAAAATAACAATTGTATTATTTTTTATTAGATTTAACCATAAGCAAAATTAATAACAATTTGAATTTTGCAATCTACCATAAAGAATTACATACGGATATTATTAACTACAATAAATCCTCATATTTTAAAATTCTAAGTTACATAGGTAAACCATCAGACGATATAGCTATTTTTTGAAGAAAACGAAGCATTAATGTTGCTTGTAAAACCAATAATAGTTTGTCAAAATTTATTAAAAGAAATAAAAAATCTAGTGTCTATAAGTTGATATGTCAATGTGGGAAAGTATATGTTGGTCAAACAGGCAGAACCTTTGAAAATAAGAATTTGTGAACATTATGCTTCTCAGAAATAAAAACCAGAATTCGACTTTCGCCAATCATGTAATAGATGAAAACCATGTTTAATTGTGATTTTAAAATTTTGCATATAGAAAACAAAGGTGCTAATTTGGATTTGTTAGATCGTTTGGAAATTAGCAAACTTAAAAATTCAAATTTATTACTCAACCATCAATTAGAATGCAATAATTCACCTTTATTAAATTTACGTTTTGATTTACAAATCTTTAGTAAGTAATTGTCTGTTCTTATAATTTTAACTATAGATCGTCTCAACCTCCGTATGCAGTATGGGATATAATAGCAACTTCTATCTCTTACTATCCTTAGTTGTTGTCGTTAGGGCTATCTTCACATCCGATTACTATGTTGCAACTTATTTACATATCTCGGCGTCGGCAAAATACCTATCTATCTGTCTATTAGCGTCAACTGCTGTTAATCGTTAACGTCGTAGTTTTACAATATTTTTAGTTAAATTCCAGATTAATTTGTTTATATATAGTTGTACAAATCGTTCTTCTCAGAACGCTTCCATTTTTTCGAACGTGCACAGGGTAATGTGGATGTTTTTCTTGATTTTTGGAAATTTTATAACCTATACATTTAATTACAGTTTTCACTGCACTATTGGAGTCTGTAGGGAAAAAACGGCGTACGGGAGAAAAATTTAGCCTGAAGGAGAAGTGTATGATTGCAAATCTTTTACATTATTTTAATAAAACTATGAATGTGAGTGCTGCCGTTCAAGAAGCAAGTAGAGCTTTGGGTTGCTCAGAGAGTAAAATATATAACACAAAATAGGAGCAACGAACTGGTTCAATATCAAGTCCAAAAAACTCCAAGAAAAGGAAAGGCATACAATTAAATAACCGATTACAAACATATGATGAGAACACGCAAGCACCTATTTGATGTAAATGCATAGTTTTTTTATACAGAATATGCCACCTACATTAAATGCAATTCTTGCTGCTGTCGAGCAACTTTACATAGATTGTTACACAATATGGGTTTCGAATTTAAAGTATACTTTTACGTCATAAAGTATACTCATCGAACGGGTCGACATTATTCGGTGGAAGCACAAATACTTAGGAGAGATCAAGAAATTTAGAGAAAATTTAATTTAGTTCTTGCTATTTAACATTTCTGTAACTTTAATTATTTCAGGTCGAACTACAATATATACTGAGTAATTATGAGTTAATACAGGGCATGCAGTAAATAAAACTTGCACAGACACTACAATTCAAAATAGTCGACAAGCTTTTATCCAAGGATTAAGTATTGGTTTGAAATCCCCAACTGGGCTTGGATCTCGTTTTGCATTAATTCATGCTGGTGATGATAACGGATTTGTTCCTGGTGTTGAATATGCATTTCTCTGCAAGAAAAACACTGCTGATGTTCATCACGACATGGGTTTAGACACATACGAAGATTGGTTTATTAAGAAATTGCTTCCAAATATACCGCAGAAGTTCTTGATAATGGTGCCTATCACTGCAGAAAATTAGAAAAAATTCCTGGGGCAACATGGAGGGGAAAAAATATCATTGATTGGCTCCGTGAGAAACAAATACCAACCACTGACGATATGCTAAGAAGGTACTTGCTGTTTTGCGTGTCACAAATTAAACCGCAGTATGATAAAAGCAGGATTTACGAACTTGTAAAAGAAAACAGTCATGAAGTTCTTCGATTACCATCTTACCACTGCGAGTTAAATCCCATTGAAATGGTATGGGCACAAGTTAAAAAC
>JARFOC010046214.1:0-21856 GCA_031763485.1 Osmoderma eremita | reverse complement strand
GTTACCAGTCAGCTGGGATCCGTGTTAGCGTGTGATCTTATCGGCGTCGAATGACAAATAAATCAAGAAAAGAAGATATCTGCCAATAGATGGCACGTACGTTCAAAAAATTAAGTATATAAAAATATATTTAAATAATAAATAAATTTTATTAAATTTATTAAATTTATTAAATAAATAAATTTTATTATCCAAAGGATACAAGATTCACTTAAAGAATAATATATACCGTTCTTTGGCTAAATGACAACACGCCAATATTTATTTAATAAAAGTGAGCAATTGAAAACAAAGTACCAAAAAGTCGATCTGAAAAGTGCTGTTTCTAGGTTATGTTCGACGCGATTTTGACAAGTATGATTGGTGCGCCAGAATCTGGTGGCGTATGTAACAGTAAGTTACTAAATATATAAAAATTTGAGCAAAATAGGCGCCAAATTCAAAAACATATAATTTTAGAGTCAACATAAATTAAAATTTCTAATCTGAAATAAATTATTAGGCAAGGGAACCCCCAACCATAGGGAAATACAGTTCTGAAACATTAATTATATCAGTAATTAAATGTTCTGTTTAAGCTTGGGGAGCAATAAAAAGGTTAATTAGTTGGAGGGTGTAGATTACGTAACAGCTTTATTAATGTTTGCACATGAGTTCAACTATGGTTTGTAATTTACTTAATTAATCATTGGTTGTAAAGCAAAACGGAGCTTAATAGAAGTAGGATATAAGCCTTTTATTGATATAATAGTTTAGGGAATATTGATACTGTTTTTAAGATAAAGCATCACTATTTCCCTTATTCGTATATGTGATTGTGTTTTGCAAAAATATCTGTTATTCAAAATCAATTTAATTTTGATTAAAAAAATTAAAATTACTAGAAAATTATACAAACGTTTTGTATTGGTACAAAAAATATTGAAACTCAAGTCCGCCGGTTTCATGTTACAATCAGTGAATACGATTAATCAGATATTTTACAGTCCAGTTTTTAATTACAAAAAACCTTCGGAAATAGGAACATCAACTACATGAATTTCTCTATTTCACATTTCGTATTCCACCAATTTTACCGACCCTTCATCGATTTAAATTCACGAAATTATCTGCTAAGAATTCTGAATTAATTAAACCCAATACTTTGGGAATTCCTTTCATATTTAAATGGAATTTCTCGGTTTCCATTAAGTATTCCAGTATTGTCAGAGCCCGAAACATATTTCGAGATCTCATTAAACTTTTTTTATACATATACCTACTACATCAGTGTTTTATGGACTGACGAATCCAATTCTTCAAATACTTTTCGAGAAATTTGTTAGATGATCTACCATTGGCACAAAATCTTCAAATATTTTGTGTTATTTTATTAGTAAACCATCTGCAAAAAACAGCTCTCCGAATAATATCATCTGCGCTTAATGTCTCAACAATGTGAAATTTATAGGGGTGAAGCTTGTATTTTTATGCTTTATACTCAGATACATTAACTTGTGCTTGTATTTCTCGAGTCGAAATATTTGGATTTGCCGCCACAAAAGCTAACCTTAATACACCATCTTCACCCACCACACTTTGGTTACGAATGGGTTTGCCTAAGCATCTATACTTTTGCATATTTACGTCCAGATTTTTGAAAATTTTAGTACCCGGATGTTTTCTCCTCGCAAAATTGCGTATTCTGTTCTAACACACTGAAACATCTATCCGTTTCTTTTACTCCTTACAGAGCTTATCCGCGTCTGGCAAGGTTTAACTCTGTACCGCCAAAGGAGCTTAATCGTCCATTTCTCCTATATACGAACAGCATTTCTCCACACTCGACCAAAGTAAGTATCAAAGATGTCAACTGTATTTTACCACGTGTGTTTTTATCCTTTTAGAACATGCCACTCGCACTTAATTCTCGGCGTAAGTCCTGTAGGGATTACGTTTGAACCATGTTGAGCGAAAATGTTTTACTAGGAAATCTACTGCTTACGTTATTTACGTTATGTTTCAAAACTTACAAGCCCTAACCTTGATTTATGTTCGTATTTCTATACCCCTAAAAGATAGCTAATTTCTTTAATATTTCATACATTTATTTACTTTTAATTACATATATAACATACCTATGATACATATACTCGTTAATATTATACAGAGTGACGGGTACTTGAACGTAAATCTTTGAAGATACGGTAGCAGTGCCTATTTGCAATAGATTCAGCCATAATATGCATTGAATAAAATATAGAACCGTAAATGTTTGTATTTAGATTTACTCGTATGTATCTTCACGTCTCCTTTATTCCATATTATACGGCATTCAGTGTGTATTACGGCGTGTTAAGTACTAAAAATTTTCGTATTGCATTAAGCTTACAAATAATTCTCTTCTATATTTGAGTATCCTTAGAATGAGGTATAAAGTTTTACTAGGTATTTATCCATTAATGATATGATAGTGTTGAGAGCAGGTACAGGTTTGAACATGTTTGAACACATTGTACGACCTAGCGCTCAACGGAGAGCCTACATGCGTAGCATGGATAATAAACAGCCTATTGCATTCATTGGCTGCCTCGCAATGTGTAAACACGAATGTGCGGTGTCAGTGTGTATTTTAAAAATCCCTTAGGTGCATTTATAAATGTGCAAAAAAGCATCTATTATTTGACGTATTTGAGTAGGAAGAACTTTGTTTAATGTTTCAAGTATTTCGAATAAAATAATACTGTAGTCTTATTAAATTGTTTTGAAAGGTAATTTCATTACTTCTTGCGGTGAACTTTTTTTGTGGTTGAACTAGGATAAGATCTAAACCAAAAGCATGTTCATTATGCAATAAATAAAAATATCAAAGGTTTAGTACTGTTATTTTTTTTAAAACGTAATAAATTTAAGTTAAAAATACCTCTTACAACCTTGTTGAGTAAAGAACTCTGTATACGTATTTCGGCAACTAAGCCATCCTCAGCAGAAAAGCACAAAGGAAAAAAATAATGTCAGACGCAGCACTCCGAGAACAATCCTGCTCTATCAACATTTGATAGTGTTGATAGTGGAGGATTGTTCTTGCTCCGCGTGCCGCAAAAAGTTCTCACGTTGGACAGCCCTGTCCTAAATAATGCACAAAAACAAAACCTTTACACTGGTTTGGAAGAGGCGCCACTATATCAAAAATTCAAAATTTATATTATAATTTCGAATATGTATATACAAATTAGTGCCGTAGTGGTCTAGTGGGTTGGTTGCTAGACTACTAAATGGAAGGGCCAGGGTTCAATTCCCGGCCGGTGCCAATAACATCGATGGCGTTTTTACGGCTACGGCTCGACTCAGGCTGTAAAAATGAGTCAAATTCTGGGGTAATAATAGGCGGTCGACTCGTAGCGCTTGCCACGTTACAGTCCTAGTGTACCGTAAAGGCTAATAACCATGGCAGACCACACCACACCCTGCCTTCCCCTAACAGCCTGGAGGCTTGTTAAAAGGGGACTATTATTATTATTATATACAAATTAACATACAGATGTTCGCAGATAAACGAAACACCCAAAATATTTAAGAAGCAACACTTTAACTCAAAAAATCGCTGAAGCACGTCAGTTTTTGATCGAATGTTTCTGGGGAACAAATGACCTCTGAATCTTCAGCCTCCTAGACTAAGAAATATAATTCCGTAAATTTACATAACCAAATGTTGACAATTTAGTAATAAGGTTTCGTTATGCAATTATACAGTACGATTCTGAAATCTGTAAATGAATAAAATGCATGAATAAAAACATAATAATAAATAACTTACAGTGTAGGTTATGTATATCTCGGATGTAAACAAGGTCTAGCAGGTTATGTAATTTTAAGTTGCATACCTTATTCTGTAATATATGTAGTGTAGGTTCTATAAAAATAACCTCGGTGTAGTGTTCAGTGTAGTCGCAAAAGAGCCAACCTCCAAATTCTTAAATTACACGAGGGGTTTAGTGATACCTCATTTAACCCTCCGTCTGTCGCATACCTTTTTTGAAACACTTTTGATCGGGTGTGATCTGTGAAGACCAAAATAAAATAACCTTTGAAGGGTACAAACATGCTTGTTAGTACTAATTTCGCATAAATATATTTTCTACAATCCTCTTTCTATGGAATGTCTAATGCGGAGTCAATTCCAAAGAAATTTTTCATGTGTGAACTATATTTGAAAAAAAGCTCACAAGTTCACCACATATTTTTCAAAATTTGAGTAAAACGCCTAAATAAAAAACAATAAAATTGCTTTATAAGAATATTTATTCAAAAGTATATAAATTGTTATAAAAAGTTAACAAAAAAAAAATAAATTCTGTGCACAAATTGGAGGGGGTCAAACTTTGGTCTCCATGTTCTCCAAAAAATTTTTGCAGCATGCCATTATGTGCTTCATGCACAACCAAGTTTTACAAATTTTGCAAAAAGACAAGTCTTTCGTCTTTTGCAATACTTACAATTCCCTCTTTTGCTTAGCTGTGGTTCTGCCACAACTTCCTCTTCAAAGCCTGAAAGTCTCAACGCCAAAGTGCGTACACTTTTTGTTAAGTGTTTGTCGATGGCTCTCCTTCGCTTATTTTCCTGACACTGACTCTTGCAAAATCTGGATCCGCGATCGAATCGACTCTTCTATGTCACTGTCCTTGCAAATTTCTTCATACAGTTTCTGTAGCCTGTGTATTTCCTCGTCATACCGATCTATTCCGCAATGCTAACAAATAATAAGTAATGTTTTGTCAAAGAAATCAAATCAATAAATTTTGCAGCTACTACTTACCTTTACAAGTCAAATTTGATTTGAGTTGATAAATTAATTTTTGATAAAAGAACAACGGAGTTTATAAAGTTATTTACCTTTATAAACTTTTTATGCACTTTACTATTTTCTGTGTTTGCAAATAATAAATAACAGACATTCACTTCGAATGAGTTTTAATACCGTACTAACGTATTGATGTTGTGGTAAAGAATAGTAGTATTGTCAGTAGTTAGGGGATAACCGAAATATTATAAAATACATATATCATAAAACTGCTCGCTACCACGAAATTGGCACACACATAAATAAAATAATAACAAAATTATCAACTAAGAAGCATTGCAAATGTTATTACACGTTTTTGATCGGGTGGGGTCTGTCAGGACAAAATGCCGTGCCGCAACTATTTAAAATTTTGAAAAACAATTTTGTATAAGAAAAACATTAGCTATTCAAACACTTGAAATGTACTGTAACGATAGAAATTGAGAAAAAATTAATAAAAAAGTTATTTGAAATTTTCATTTTGCCGTGGATTTGCAGACCACACCCGACGTACGGAGGGTTAAGCCATTTTATGAAAAAAAGTGTTCATTTTTAAATATTGAGGTTGTTGCGTTTTTCCTAGAACAACAAATATGTTGATGTAACTGTATTTGCTGTTGCGAACCCTGTATATATAGGGAAGCTAGATTAAATGAAGCAACAAGAAGTGGCTTTTATGAATAGATATGAGACGAAATCTTTAAACTTGAAATTGGAATATGCGTTATGGAATTAGTAGTTTAATAGCACCGGAGTAAAATGAATTTTATGTTGTGGGAAGGAGTAATGGAAAAAAGGGTTTTTTGTACCGTAAAACTTTCGTTGGTGAATGTAGTAAATTAACGTAGTAAAATTAGAAAAAAAGTTTTATGAAAATATATGAGACTGAGTTTTTATATAGGATGTACCCTTAAAAAAAGAGTGTAAAGCCCAAACAACAAAAAATTTACCAATATTTTCTTCGAAGAGTTACAATCAGAACATTTTGCACTAATTTTGATTCCAAAATTTAGAACAAAATGGCTCTTTTGAACAGTGTCTTTGATTCTGTATGCAAATTACTGCATGATATTTCACATAGTACATATGCAAATGGATTTCCATACCAGAACGTATGAGAAATGTTATATCTTCCATTAAATAATATTTGAATAACGTTACTACTAAAGAAATATGTAAAATAACACGCAGGTCATGCAATAGCAGTCACGATTTAAGAATATTGCTCCATTTCATTGTATTGCATATATTATAATAATTAGAAAGAAAAAAAGCTGATGATAGCGTCACATCAGCATTACTACCGTTTGCAAGTCACACGCTAACAAATACTTAAGGTATAAAGAATTCATTGCATTATAATAAAGGTACAGAACAGTCTATTGTTCGTCGTAAATGCCAGTAGTTTAACTGTGCAGAACTGTATCTTATACTCTTTTAATGTCTTCTAATGCCATAAAACCGCCCCTAAATACGGTTCCTTATTATGCTTGTCGCCTTTTTTTAACGATGGTCCTTAATTTCTAATGTTGGTACTTCACAAATTATATTTCCGGGTACAAAATTTGAATTGAGAAACGGCAATACGATAATGTTTTGTAAATTGATGAAAACGACAAACGAAGAGAGAAGGAAAATTATTGCTTATATTACAAAAAGCATTTATAAAATATTATCATTTCAGTTTCATATTTAGGTTAGTCATTCAGAAGGAGCCAAGTCTGGGCTCATTCGTTTTCGTTTTTGATGGTTTTTTTTTTCGCACGCATTCGGGATCATCGTTCAAAGCTGCGCGTCCACTTTTGAACTGTTTACACTAAGCGCTAACATATTTTCGACTAATAATGCCTTCTCCGTAGATCTTCAGTATATTTTTTATGAATTTCGGTAGGTGTTTCATTATTTGCATGCAAAAGACGAATGATCGCTCGCACTTCAAACTTGGAGTATGTTCCGATCGGAGCTGACACTGTGCGGCTGTCACTGCACATGTAGTAATGAACATAAGGCAATGACAATAGCCATTTATGCAGTACATATGCATGTCTAAAATGCGTGCAAGTTTCACCCTGATCGGAGCAACGTAGGCGGTGTGCCGCGCAAACGTACCTTAGTAACCGGACATCCCTCGTACATATTCTCACTGTTTATATTCTTGTTGTATCTAAAATCAATTCCAGAGTATTATTTTCAACCTCAATTTAAACAAAATGTAAAAAAAAACGAAAAGGTTCAAAAACAAGAGGGGAAGAGTAATTTAACAAACAGCAAAAACAGATAGAGAGGAGATTTTTGGCGTAATGGCCCGCACACAAGCGTAACGCATAAAGCTTATTCACGAATTTAACCCGCTTTGTTAGCATTTTAGATAGGGTAGCCCATACAGCTGATGTTTTGCGCCGACTGCTCTTTTGTAAGGTATATCAAATATCCATGTGTGAAAGTAAGGTAGATAGTTACAAATGGTACAAACACTGACCGGAAATGGATATAGGTACACCTAACTACTTACAAATGCGTATTATGAATAAAAGGTGAAAGCTAAAATTCTTTCTGTTGTTCTTGGTTTTAGTCGGTGCTGTTTGTTGGGTAATATTAGTTTTTCCATCTTCTAGATTCTGAGTGTAGGTGCTGCGTTTCGAGTGTGTAATAATAGGTAAGGGATAAAGAAAATTGCTTTTATATACTCAGGAAGGAGCTAACTCTTGAGAGAAAAATCTTCAGAAGTATTCAGAAAAATATTTTACCATACAACTATATAAGTTTTAAGCAGTTGTTACAGTATTTTAAGATACAAATTCTTCTGATAGATCTTCAAAATACCTGATTTTTTTATAAAATTCGGTGAATGGTTCAATATATAGGTGTTCAACGCTTGAAACAAAGTGTTTTACGTGCGTATGCGTGCATGGACATGTCTGGACCTGTCAGGGCGCGATGCTGCTGAAGCAGTATCGAGCAGTATGATGCAGTATAGCTCGAAGCATTATTTTTGCTTTACTGATAGCGCCACTTTACGGTGCTTTTCATATATGACCAGTGATACACGTTAATCGTGTTTAAATACCGTTCAATGGTTTTGCATGGAGAGCTGGAGCCATTGTACTTCTGTCATATGTCATCAGGAAAACTTCGGTTTACCTCAGCGGATTTTAATGTTTTTGGGCTCATTAGAAAGAGATTTTTACAAGGAATTGAACCATATGTAGCAGAGATTGTGTAGTTGCCCGTAGGAATAACAGAGGGTGCTATTTCTAATTTATGCAAATATTAATTTTTCCTTTAAAATTTCAGTTGAAGCGATATATCATTAATAGCATAATATTGAAGCACATAAACAATCGAAGAAAATGGTGAAAACCAGAAACTGCTATCTTACTTTGTTACGAAACTCTAACCATTAGTAGAGATTTGAGATAATTAAAAGGTATTAAACAGCGGCAGTAATTCTTTTATTCTCGCTTGAAATAGCTTAAAAATTTTATTATTTGGCTTTTCTAACATTAAATATTAATAAAAATTTATAAAAAAGTATTAATCACATATAAACCAAAGAAAAATAAACTTCAAATGTTCACCATTTTTTTTCAATATACATGTTTACTCCTCGATTACTAGAGAGCAATTTCCGATGCAGAAATTTCATTTATCGCATTTGTGATTCTCTCATATTTTCATTTGTAGTTGGCTTTTGATAAAATATGCCTTTTATTCCTGTAGATACTCTAGGGTAATAATATTCTCGTTCGAGATAATTCGGGGCATATTCTCGTGAAGCAAGAACGGTATTTTCAAAACGTTTTACAAATTTAATAATGGGCGTCTAAAATGGCTTAATATTAGCAATTTTTGCGACGCGCTTAACTAAAAGTGACGCTAATATTTTGACATTTCTATTTCCAGGGCACAACTCTCATCTTAGTTATATTGAGTAACAGGAGGCGCTTTACATATTGTTTGGCGCGATATTATTTTCTTGAAATACTTAATCATTTAATATCTCATATTTGTGTATACCCATTTAATGAAATTAAAAAGAATGTTTTACAGGGAAATTTGGAAGCATTAAATATCCCTTAACGAAGGAAATCAATGTATACAACGAATTTAAATATTTGTGAATACGTTGATACTGTAAATCAATAATGAAATGAGTGAATATATGGAACTGTACGATGAAAATTTAGTTAAAAATCAACTTAAATGTTTTAGTCAGTCCCTAAAAACCGAAATAAGAGAATTGCTCCCTGGAATCTATGCTTAATGCCTTTATTATTCTCGAAACTCTTCTAATGACTATAACTTCGTAACAAAAAAAGGTGGCAGTTTCTGGTTTTCACCATTCTCTTCGGTTATTTATGTGTTTCAATATTATGCTATTAATGATATATCCTTCCATTTGATATTTTAAAGAAAAAACAAATATTTCCATAAATTAGAAATAGCGTCCTCTATAATTTCTATGGGCAATTGGCACGTGGCTTGATTCCTTGTAAAATTCTCCTTCTAATGAGTCCAGAAAAATTAAAATCCGTTGAGGTAAGCCAAAGTTATGAACGGTTTTATACGCAGACATACCCCCACCCACCCTACCGTCATATTTACCGCAATTCTCATCTACGCGTATTAGTGCGAGAGGGCGACCTCCTTAGTTCGTTTGCACTCGAGGCTAATTGCATTTTCACACATGCGACAAATCTCTATGATTTAAATTTCGGCGTCACCCGACGTAATTGGTCCACCGAATCAGACCGCGAATTGATTGGTTAAGGGATGCACTCCCCTGCGTAAGAACTGCTGCTTTTCCCGCAATTAAAGGAGTGACTGATCGACTTGCGTTGGCTGTTCCTTGTAACCGATGCATTTGTAGGTCACCGCGGATTCGCCTTTGCAGCCATTTGTACACCCAACACCGATAGCATTCACCAACTATTAAACATTGCCTAGTTCAGTCAAAATTACTGTTTATTTTACTCTGTCTGTCAAACTTTTACCGAACCCAACATATAATTTAACCCCCTAAAAAATTTATAACATATTATTTGACGGATATATTTTTTGTATATTTATGCATGCACATTGTTGTATTTTGCCACATATCGCCTCTGTCACCTAATGTATGACAGAGTAAATCACGATTTGTTAATGTGGTTACTCATGCAATCGTAAATATTATATGTATTACATGTACCGGATTTGTACTTATGGACGCTACTACTTACTACTCGTAAATATACACGCTGTTTATTTAATCGTATCTTTGGCTTTTACTTCCCCCAATATCTGGCCTTGTTCGTGCTTATGAGCCAAATGAACTGATGAAAAGCTCGGTGGCGCCTACATTATACCGTATGATTATATGAAGTTACCCACCCCATCTCTGCAAAGTTAGCCGTAAGCCAGCACTTCTGGACATAATCTCAAGTAACATATCTTGGATCGACGAAATATTCTGTTAAGGAGTAGTATCGGCGCCGTAGGTTTATGTTGAAACAAGTAAGCCTACCATTATGCTAAATAGGGTTGAATACAAATTGTGCAAAACCGTTCCAGAATTTTACTGACAATAAGTTTAACTTACATTTATTTAGAACTTAAGGGAAACGAATTTACCCCTGGCCTTGATTTTGTAAAATTAAAAATATTTTTGTTGAAATTCTCTTTGTCATATTTATTATCAAGATTTTTGTCGCAAGATTGTAACATGCATGGTTGCCGAGATATGTCCGACCTTAACCAGACACCCGGTATACAGGGTTGCAACTTACACAAGAATAATATGAATGATTCAGTGAATAAATTTGAATGTCTAACTACCTTAACACTACCTATATACAGGGTGACGCATTAGTGTGGCAAAGCTCGATATATCCGTTATCATATAAGATATCAAAAAATTGTAGGCAGTCTTAAACTTGACATTTTAAAATTATTTTCATATATACAGGGTGTTTCAACACATATGATTTCTTAAATGGAACAGCCTATATATTACTTCAGATTTAGATTAAGCTCATGCCTCACACCCCCAATATACAATTTCATTGCATTATACAGCCTGTTTCAAAAGTTATTGTCAATTTTATATGCAAATCACTGTAGGTTCAAGGTCTTGTATACTGCAAATAACACAGTGCGAAATTTTTCTATCAGAAACATAGATTTTTGATACTGGTCCACTTTTATAGCAAAGTGACATTTTCTCAAGATTGTCAAAACAGTACGAATCAAAACTCAAATACATTCATTTCTCGATTATTTGAAATGGATCAGCCTGTATTTTATACCATAAAAGGAAAGAACAGTTTAGTTACTTTAATTTTTATTGAGCACTCTCTATATCTAAAGTAATAAATTTCTAAGATATTTTATAAAAGAGATTTTTATAAATTATTTTAATATAAGGAGTTAATCGTGGAAAACTGACAGTAAGACAGTATCAAGTCTTCATTACTAGGTAGGAGATTAAGTAATTTTATCACATTAATTATGAAATGTTAAGAAATGTAAGACAATCGCTTGTTGAGTGTGTTTGCCTTTGTTATGATACCGCCAGTGTTGCGCAATTACCAGTGTGTGTGTGGCCAAATGTGTAGGTGTTTGGGACATCCTGTGCGCAAGACATTACAAAAACATTCATCGCTATTATTTTAAGTCAAATGTTATTGTAGAATAAGCTGGACTATTTGTTACTTCGAACTGTACAGTATTATTTCCTTTCCACTTTACATATTGTCAAAATAAGCTAACGTTTCTGGACCACCCATCTACTGTTTAATTCGTGTCCTTTTTTCGCTTAAATATTATTCTATTTCATAAATTCCTTTGTTACATTTCTAAGCAGTATTTTCATAGTTTATTTTGTCAATTTGCTTGCTTGCATAGTTTATTTTACCAGATTTCTTGCCTGTTTATTTTTCGGGTGAAATCAAGCTACAGCGAGCGACCCCTGCTCCGCTGCGTTCGCGGGGGTGACTTTTGCCGTATCTCCACTAAGATTATCGCTACATAAAACCTATCTTTAGTCCAAAAACAGAAAAATCATCATTTAGTAATCGTAGCGTGAAAGCTGTTGTCAATAAACATAAGTGTTAAGTATCAACGTGTGTGTTTCATTTAACTACGGAATCGGTTGTTGTGGACGCAAATCCATAACACCTTGCAAGGAAAACATTATAATAAACTACTTACTTAATACAGCATCAAGTTCAACATGCATATAACAAGCGAGATTAAGCTAAATTAAGTTTGCGAATACTACAAACGGCATTTGCAAGGATACACAGTGTTACTATAACACAAATTTTCAAAATATACAATCTTGTACCGAAAGAATTAAAAGACACATCATTAACGACACTAAAGTTCAAAATCAAACAGAGTTTAGTAAATCATTGTGTGTACAGTATCAATAATCACACTATTCGGATTACTCCTCCCGCACAAAGTATTAATTAATTCGGGATGACACGTGTTTCGGAAATACGTAGATTCCCATCATCAAATCTTGTAACCGAAACACGTGTCGTCCCAAATTAATTAATGCTTTGTGCGGGAGGAGTAATCCGAGCTGTGTGTTTATTGTGCTGCCTCACAGTCCTTGCAATCTTTATTGTGTATAATATGGGTAATTTTTTTCAAAATAATTTACTTAATGTTTCGAAATATGTAATCGTTTGTATTTTTGTCCCCCATTTCATGGTACTGCATTTTGAAATTAAAATAAAAAGAATGCAAGTATATGCATCTGAATTTATCCAAATCAAAAGCATGAATTACTAGGTGAATTACATAGTTCTTACCATTTCCATTAAGAACGCTTCTCCAAAACTGCTTATCATCATCCCCCATTTCAAACAGCGAGTACAGAAATATTTAATTAAAACTTTAGGCTCGCATCTGCCGCAATGGAACTATACTGTCGTTATGCAGCATCTCACTGTTATATATTTCTGAAGTGTGAATGCATCAATTTTCAAGTTTACTACGGGTTTATCACATCTTTACGTATTACACTTTCTCCAGGCGTGGACTTTCTGGTTATAATAAATTATTTGCGGTAGATATACAAATTGAAACGGGCAAGTGTAAGTAAAGAAGTAAACAGCTTAAAGAAAGTTATTTTATATGTTTCACATGTTAAAGAAGATTAGTACCTTACTTACACTTCTTCTGAAAATTTATTTGCTATTGTAATAGCTCGTTGCCTGCGAATAAATAGACGAAATTGTGTTTCATCGAAGCTAAGGTAATTTCAATAAATGGGTTTATAAACTGGAGCGCCATACTCCAATATTATAGGGGTAAAAACTCGTTTCACTCAACAGAGTAGAATGTAAACAAAGACATAAATTACATGAATTGGAATATAAAATAAAATTTGGACGATTTAAGTTGTGCTTGTCGAATCCTTAACAATTTATCAGTCAATAATGAATAATATAGAAGTATATTTTATTGATTACAGCACATAAAAAAAGAAACCAACACCTTTAATACCGTCGTACATCACTGTAAAATGTACGTAGATACATGAAAGCTGTAACACACTAGATAAAACTCGAACTTGGACCCAAATGACCATCCGTCATTTATACCCTGAAACCTCACCAGACCTTTTCCCAGAAAGAGATATTGAATAAGATTAATATTTAGGCCGACCCAACTTCAGAATTACACAACAGGATTTGCCAGGAAGCCATGCAAGTTTTATCCGATCAGACTAAAGTCCTACATAAAATTATTATACCCTTGTATCATTGAAGATTAATTCTAAGTCGAAGCAGTAACAGAATCCATCGAATTAGGGGAAGTAGATGCCTGGCAATCAATATTAACCGGGAAAAAAGTTTTCGATTGATGCATATATGTGATATTATTCCTAGAGCATTTAGATAATTAAAGAAGTGATGGCAAATTCGTACAATAGCATCCAGAAGGAACTATAAAACTTGAGAAGCACTAAAAAGAAAGAAACTTAATTAGAAGATGAAGATTTTGGTCAAACTGTTAGTTGAAATAATTAAAATATAACGTGACTCAGATACTAAAGCAAACAACTAGGGTGTTGGTTGTTTTATAGTAATTAAATTGATTTACTTTTTTACGAAAAAGGATTATCAATGATGAGAGAAACAAAATATTTGCATTCCTAAAGTTTTAAACGACGTTTGACCAAAGTTCCAAAGAGCAAAAGTTTCGCAGGGAAAAAAAAGTACGACCAAATTAATTAAGCAATGAAAGGCTAATTCTTGCGGCAACCACTCCCAAAGTTTTATTATTAAATTTAAATTGATGGAAAGAGAAAGTAGGTTGTGGTTTAAAGAACAATTTTAAAGAGTGGAGAGCTATTTTATCGGAAAAACGTTTGTGTGTAAAAGATAATTAGAACAGGAACTAATTAGTTCTGTTTGGTTATGATCTTTTAATCGAAAATTTTCATTCCTTGCATATTTACACAAACCTTAATTTTCTAGAGAATTATTCATATACTGCCATGATCTGGTCGATCGCCATTTATTCTTTCTTGCTTTCTGGCAAATATTCGGTAACTATAAGATCCATTCAGTTATTCGTATTATAGTTGTTTTTTTGTTATTCAAATTGAATAACCGGTATTTGGTAGATAGATATCCCCTTATATTGTCGCGATTATATTATTCAATTCTCTCAATCGATAAGTCAGGCATCTGTTCTTTTTGTAGAAAAATAATATTTATTTATCGTATATTAGTAGTTAATATTATAATAATAGGTAATGGTGAGGGTTTGTTTATTAGTTATAAGTGTATTACGTTTGTCATTCTACTATGTAAACCCGCTCAGTATATTATCTTCAAATAATACACATAAGCAAAACATGTATCGGTTGGGACCCAAATCAAACCTGCATATTATAAAAAAGAACAATGAGTCGCATACACCTTTGGTGATCTGTACGTAGGCAGTGAATATAGAATTTAACGGAGAACAGACGCGTTTAATTTACTCTTGGTTTAACATATTGTAAGTTCAGCTGGAAATAGTTAATGGGGCTAAAATATAATGCTACAATAAGAAATATTTCCTTAAATACACTTTCATTAATGTAAAGTAGTAGTAGTTGTCTAGTTACATCTAGTAAATATAACCAAAGAACCCACTCGTAAGATATTTTGATTTTCATAGTTGGTACAATTTTGTCACCCTGACACATATATTCTACATACATTCTAAAATATATTTGAAAATAACCAAAAAAGAAATATATAAACAAAATTTCAGTGAAAATATACAAAATATTTCTCAGGATGAGGATCAAAAAATTACAATCCAATCAATAAATATGAAATTGTTGACGTGCTGTGGGGGTATGGGATTTCATAATGACGTCATTATAGGGAACACAAAATTCGCACATATATTGCCATGATCACAGCATATTGCGGTGATTACAAAATTCATCGTTCTCATATTAGGTTCGTGTGCCAGGGACGCTGTGGCGACCATCAAATTGTTTATCATCAGGGTAAATTAATATGCACAGGACTACCACCTATACGATTGGTATTTGAATTTATGTAATATTAGAGTTTCCATTAATATCCCCGGAAAAGGCGGTCTCTGTTTTGTGGGGGGGGTAAGGGTAATATGAGTCCAGCGACAATTAATGGGTATAAAAATGTTACTAAATCAATGGATACTTTATTGTTTTTACATATTGTACATTAACATAAAAAACATTACACAACACACAACAGAAGGGTTTGGAGGAATTTCATACACTACATGGCGAGTCTACAAGACGAAGAACGAAGCGCCAGTGAAATTAACCGAGCTCAAGTTGCCACCATAGAGTCCGGAGGATGATGAAGAAGGCCTAATGCTGTTATTATAGTCGACAAAGCAATTGCGTAGCGGTACAGTACATAATACAAGATTGCCGTGGTAGTGATGACATGGATATTTGAGATGGTAATTGGAGTTACAGATTAAACAAGAATAAACAAATAGCAAAGTCAGAAAAGTAAAGTCTATGAGTGAAATTAAGAAAACGAGTGTAAAAGAAGGGGTGATTGGAAAGGTGTAGTGAGGAAGATTTGGAAGGAGTAGAACCAGTGACGAGGGCGCGGAAAGAACAGGTTGGTACACGTCATACATACATACAAAGGGTATTAGATATGATATTTCATAAACCAATTCATTCGTTAAAATTATATGTTCGTATTATTGTTATAGTAACATTGCTAAATTATATTTTTATTACGTTTTTCGATATTTTAAAAAGAATACAATTCCTTGATTAAGTCAATATTAGCAAGAAATCTCGCTTTTAACGAAATAATCCGTTCTTTTTGACCAGTGATTCGGTCAAAAAGATTTATTGGATATATTTACCTCCACCCCATACCGCTACAACACAAACCCGCGACCATATGCAGTAGACAGTAAAAATCTCAGTTAGGGGAGGGAGTAAAATAGAAAGAAAAGACATAGAAGCAGTTGGATAGACGAAGCCCGAGCAGTTGCAGAAAGGAGTGGAGTAAAACAAAAGAGCATAGGAAACAATGAGACAACCCAAACTCAACTCATAGCTTTATACCGGGAAGTAGAAAGAACTAAGTACCATTGCATAATTGAAATCCAGGCAGATTTTTCAGATATAAAAATAGTCCTTATTTAGATTTTTGTACCGAGAAAATTACGGCTAAATTATGGGGATTGTGGAAGGGACATTAACCAAAAAGAAGGTTGTTGTTGGTTGTTCCTTGCAATGCCATGAAGGAAAATACGTAAATTGTATCTTTCGATATCTTACAGTTTGCCAAATTAGAGGATAAGCAGCAAGGACTGTGGGGCAGCACAATAAGCACACTGTTCGGATTACTCCTCCCGCACAAAGTATTAATTAATTCGGGACGCCACGTGTTTCGGGAATACGTGGATTCCCATTATCAAGTCGAATAACCGAATGACCGCGAAAATAGCTTAAATTAGAAACATGCACCACTTTCTCTTCTCACTTCACTCCCTCTACCTATCCTCTATATACGTGTTTGGGGTACGTAGAGGGAGTGAAGTGAGAAGAGAAAGTGATCATTCGGTTATTCGACTTTATAATGGGAATCCACGTATTCCCGAAACACGTGTCGTCCCGAATTAATTAATACTTTGTGCGGGAGGAGTAATGCGAACAGTGTGTTTATTAGACAATAAGAAATTATAATAGTAAGCAACATATTTTGCATAGGTTTGTATACAACAGGGTTAAATTTAAGTGTATATGCTGAGCCATTTACAGATATGGATAATTTTCGGTTTAAATGTGTTATTGCTAGAACGTGCCAAAATCGCAAGATCGCACATTTCGTGGTAACGGGATGGTGAGGAACACCGCAGTCGGTAGTGCACTGTCGCTGTGTAAAATGAATATTATAATAAATAATATCTTAATGTTAGTAGAAGGGCGTATTGTAATTGTAGTAGTGCATTTATGCAAATAAATAAATAATCGGCTGAACACAAAAACAAACTTATAAGAATAATTAATAGAATAAATCTGTCATAAATAAATAAGTAATAACATGTTTAGGAGTATCAATAAATAAAAGTTTGTATACTTGTTTGTAATTCTCAAAAATGAAATAAGAAAGTTTTTTATATAAAAAAAACTAAATACCACAGAGGAAGCAAAATAAAAGAATTTCTTGCTAAGTGCTCAGACAAATTCCTTCTTTGCTCCTGGCAATACGCAAGCTTATGATGAAATTCCTGCGCTTTAGGGAATTTAGCGTTCTACCGTTTGCCAATGTATCAAGAATTTATAAATTCGACATGAATTAGCCACTGACGTAGGTATAGGCAATAGATTTGTTTTTAAATTATTTACGTTATCACAATCATATTTCTTTAAACGTTTCTTCATATATGTTTGAAGAGTTCTTTTCCGACCTAATTGGAAAGAGCTCTCACTTTAACCGCTACTAGCATAAGCATACATACATCAACCGTACGTCAAATATAACTGTAAAAGGTTAAGTTTAAGCACGGCAATAAGTACTACCAACGCACAATCATGAAAAACCACGCGATACAATGTTAATTGTTTGAAAACGGTTTGTTCATTTTTGATATAGACTTTTCTGTTTTGAAGCAATTTTCGAAAGTCTGTAGCAATTGGGTATATCAGAATACTCGCGATGTGTTGGGTAAAAGAAAATTAAAATGAAGAGTCTGAAAGATTTCTGACTAAAAAGTTGAAATGTTATGGAAGCTGATATAGAAAAATTAGATGCTCAATCTTCATACCTTTTTTTAAAATTAAATGTAAATCCCCAAAACTACTCAGATCAAATGTAAGTATATGTTTTGAGTGTCTTTACATGCTTTTGCCACATATGTGTTAGGTGTATATCTTTTACCACCCCTAAAATAATTAATAATACCTTGCATTTCATATTCACAACCCATCAATGTCATGCAAATATGATTTGAATTTGTATATACATACATACTATACTATACATTTGCATTTTTACTGCAGCGTATGCAACCTAATACATGTTAGACAGAGAATGTTCTTTATTGACATTTGACATATTTTTTCTACTCCGTATTTGGGCTTTATTTAGTTTTCAACGCTTATTTTGATTGAATTCTGGTATTTCTTGTGCTAAATCAGTTATTTTCATTACTATAGTGAAGTAATTCGTTTAGGTTATGGTAAGTTTTCAGATGTAAAAGAAGTTACAAATTCTTAAAATATTTTTTGAGGGATACAATTCAAGATGCCGGGTAAGCGACTTAGTTTTCGTTGCAAAGACTTGGTTTGTCGTTTGATAACGTATTCCGAGAAAGAAATGCGAAATGGAAGTCCTTTGATATCTGTTAATACGGTCCATGAGGTAAATTATACTTGGTTAGTATTGAATCAAAGCTTACATGAAAATTGTACAGAGATGCAGATGCTTAGGGTATTTCTATGGGTACGGTCTACAACGTAAAGCCCAAGCAAGAAAATACACCTGCTGATTCTTCACCTAATACTTCAACAACCCTCTACAAGTCAAGAGTGATACCCAAAACCCATGATGTGTCAGAGAGGATTAAAATGGATGTTCCTAAAGTAATTTATGATATGTACAAGGATAGTAAGTTAATTTACAAAATCAAATTCCAGTTCTAATTTAATATATTTTTATAGAAAAGCTTGTAACAGTAAAAGTGTTATGAGAATTGCTGGTACATAAGAATATTTTACACACTAGCATTTCTTCATTACAACGTTTGCGAATCTTTTGGGGTTTAAGTTAAAAAAGAATAAAAACCGCAGAGCTCTAGTTGAGAAGAATGATATCTCAGCATAACGATTTTCCTTTTTAAGGAAATATCAGTTAATGTTGACATCGCCTTTTAAAAGAGTTATTGCATTCTTAGACAAAACCTGTATTTTTTCAAAGGGAAGCCAAAGAAAATCATGGCATCATGACGATATAAAGAGCATCAGAAGGCTATGATGGTAAACGTTTTATTGTGTTACATGCAGGTACCAAAAGTGGCTTCATACCAAATGCGAACTTGATGTTTAGGTCCAAATCAAATACAGGCTATTATCATGGGGACATGAATAGTGATTTAATTACAAAATGGGTTAAAACATAACTAATTCCGAATTTAGAATAGCCATCAATAATTTTAATGGACAATCATAGCGTGTTATTTGAGAAGTCACAAAACCAAAATTGGCCCAAAGGGAACATCATTGCGTGGTTATATAATAATAATAATAACATTTCTTACGAAAATGCTATGAATAAGAATCACCTTTTGAATCACTAAGAGAAATAAAAAAGATAAACTTTATGTTATTGATGAGTTACTTCGAGCGTATCGACATGAAGTTTCACGAATTCCTCCATATCACTGTGATTTCAATGCGATTGAATTGATATGGGCACTTGCTATAGGTTACTATAATAAGCATATTGGTCGAGATGAATATGGCGATAGACAAGTTTTGGATATGTGGCAAGAACGTTTGGACAGCTGCAAACCAGACATCAGGGAAAATTGTATAAACAGAAAGAATAATTAAAGATTGATACGAACCTGAAGCAAATGTCGAAGAATTTTTCCTAACGGTCAATTGTGGGTCAGAAGACGAGAGTGAAGATACAGATTAACTATTTTTTAATTGCAATAAGTGCTTTTTTTCTTTCAATATTGACATGTTTTCAATTAATTTATTTTATATTAAGTTTCGCATGTGTTATATAAAAAGTATGTTTATCGGTACCTACATATATTTTCCCGTCGACTTTAATTTTAGTTTATCATTGGTAACATATATTAGACTATACAATAGATACATTCTATTTCCGAAACAGTTTCATGTTTCTTGCTTCCACTTTTTTTACTTATTTTGATGTAAAAATACATGATTTCTCATATAAGAAGTATACTGTTATGTGATACATTATTTTAATAAAATAAAACATATTTCATAATAAGCTCAGCCTATTCACTTCAATTATGTAAGCATTTACAAATGAAGTAATACACTTATGAAAGCTTTGTTAATAACCTCAAAAAATTTGAAAAACCGTCATTTCGCACAATTCGTTGCAATCACGGTTGGTGTAACT
Organism: Osmoderma eremita; assembly: GCA_031763485.1. Lineage (NCBI taxonomy): Eukaryota > Metazoa > Arthropoda > Insecta > Coleoptera > Scarabaeidae > Osmoderma > Osmoderma eremita. Next base: position 1,411 of record JARFOC010046214.1, on the reverse strand, counting down.
GAATCAAAATGAATTTTTTTACAGACGCTGCATACGTCATAAGCAACTCTGACGTGACTACAAACATTCCTGATTTTATCTGTACCTATCTAACTTCAATAGATTTAACATCATCATTTTTGTGTTTACAGCAAACATCATTTACATATCAGGGGTAAAGTATACGTTTTTTACAGGCCTTGATAATATAATATAATAATATAATATAACTTAAAATGATATATGATGTTGAAATCAGAACACGGAAAACAACTTTCGGGCGAAACTTCTTCCGAACTCCTTCTTTAAAAGAAAATTGATTAGGTATTCATAGGTTGATAAATTGCAAAGTATTAGAAGTTTTTTTTTAATACCGAGTAAATTCTTTGTTCTTTCTCTTACAATATTTATGGCGCTATTTAAGTTCAAATCAACAAGTTTTGAATTTATGAAAACATTACAACGAAAAAAGAAATTATGCATCGAAGGAAAAGTATTTGGCATCAAGAAAATTGCTTAGCATGATTAATTCTTTATGTACTTTACCTAAATCAACACTCCCAGCGACTTCTCTCTAAAATTCACTCAACAAATTGAATGCAGACATCTCTCTTCTCATATGATTCACACAGGTCCCATCACGCAATGATAATTGTTCACCAATACGCGCCTATTTTTCTAAACCCAAATGGTGTAACAATTATAAACGTTTAGTTTGAGTTAAGGCTCGCAACACTCACCCCTTTGGTGTTGTTTGAGTGTCGATGCCGTCGATTCTTGCGGTCGCGATCGCAATATTGCGTGACGTCACATGTTGCCGCCCGCGGTGCACTAACTGAACTACAGGAGAACCTGTAGCTTTGCCGCGACGCTGCGTCTGTGTTCCCGCTGTTAAGGCGTCTGGTGGAGGAGGGGTGTTGCGACGCACCATTGCACAGCGCGGTCTCGTATAGTACCCCACATAGATATTGAGATTGTATGCGTAAAGCCAGGTCCGGATTCAAACGCCTCTTACGAGGCCCACGCTGAAAATGTTTAGACACGGGAAAATAAATCACTTTCAGTGCTCCCGACGTTGCACTGCGGAGCTAGCCATTATTTAGCCCCCTTGAATTCCATATATGTGCGTAACCTGTAATTTCTATAACAAGCACCACTCAGAATGAAACACCGACAATCTGAAAAGAGTTGGTTGAAGCTTTCTAACAAGTAACGAAATAAGTTCGGGTGGTATTTCATGGTAAAATAGAAATATTTATTAAGAAATAATAATAACGCTTTCCAACCAAAATCAAGTACAATTGCAGGCTTAAACAAAATTAAACAGATAATACCGACTTCTCACAAAAGGCCACTATACCACACATTATTCACTGCAAAAGTCAGCCACCTTATAAGCATTTGGGGAAACACAACAACAAAAAATATATCC
>JARFOC010046205.1:0-51029 GCA_031763485.1 Osmoderma eremita | reverse complement strand
GCGGAAGGCGCAACAAGCTATTGCCACAGCAAAACTCACATCCATACAAAGGATGGCGAGTATGGCAATCACGGGAGGAATTTCTTCCACTCCGTCTTTGGCATTAGAGGTTCTTCTAGATCTTCCTCCTCTACATATTGTTTTGGAAAGGGAGGCCAGATTTCGCCTCTGGCATATAGCGAATCAATCGCCGCGTGTTCTTGGCAAATCGGTTGCTAGACGCGATTATCGCCGACGGTGTGCTGGGATTGCCAACTGACCTGATGTGCGCACGTCACATGATCGATCCATTATTCACTACCTCCTACCCAGATAGAGAGGAGTGGAGATGTAACGAGCATAAACTGACGCAAGCAGACACCTGCTGGTTTACGGACGGTTCGAACAGACAGCAGGGCGTCTGCGCGGGAATATTTTGCAGCAACCCGAGGGTTGGAAAACACTACAACTTCGGGCATTATGCATCAATTTTCCAGGCCGAAGTCTACGCCATTGAGATATGCGCAAGAGAGATTTTGAACAAAAACCACAAGCACAAATCATTAAAAATTTACAGCGATAGTCAGGCTGCTTTGAAAGCATTGGAGGCGCCCAAATACCACTCTAAACTGATCTGGAGCTGTAAAACTATACTGAACATAATATGGGCGTACAATAAACTAACCCTAATCTGGGTCCCGGGTCACTCCATCATTCAGGGCAATGAGGCAGCCGACGCCCTTGCAAAAGAGGGTGCTGCGGGTTGTTTCCAGGGTCTAGAACCGGCAATTGGCATACCAATTTCGATAGCCAAACAAAAAATTTGCTTCTGGTTAAAGCAGAAAGTACGGCAATTTTAGAGCAGTTCTCATGGTTTGGTACATTCAAAGGAGTGTATTTCACCCAACCATGTCAAAACCGGAGAATTACTAAAACTACTAAAAATTACTAAAAGGATCAAAACAATCACTTCAGTGTTTACAGGTCACTGTAAACTCAGGAAACACCTACACAGAATCGGATTATCGGAAGAAACCGATTGCCGGCTGTACATTGAGGATGAAGAAACAATGAGCACGTTATGTGCCACTGTCCGGCGGCCACCCGTATCAGGTTCACCATGTTTGGGAGGGACATTACCACCCTAGCTGACCTGATAGAATAGAAAATTGAATACAGTAATTTTGAGGGAAAAATGTATGCAGGAAAAGGAATTAAAGAAAGTTAAGCCTGGGAAACCAACGATGGTCTCAGACGATTGTCCGCACACCCAATGATCTTTAGAGTTTAAAGAATTCGCTTTCTGGGCCATACGAACTAGAAAACAAAATAATGACATTTGTGGGTATCAGAGGAGTCTATGGAATGAAAAGAATAGGGAAGAGATACCCAACAGAATGAAGTGAAAGGCAATTTATGTTTATATAATATCAGAGTCGAAAGAAGATAACAGCACGATATCTTCAATAATTTTGAAACAATCAAATATTCTGAAGCGGATATACAAAACGAAACGGGTCCTACATTTACACCAGGTACAACTCAACAATTTGTATATTTGCACAATTTTGGGGTTGACACCCTTTCGGCTAGAAGGTTAAAGATATGAAGATTATCTGTTCTACAAATGTAGTCCATCTTCTATCGAAAGTTAACGCGTTCCAGCCATTTTGTAAAAAAAAAGTCTTGATTAGTAATTATTCAGGGTGTTTCGATTTTCCGCAAACACTATATATTGCAGAATAACAGACGAATAATGTGCATCTGTGCCAAAGAGAACTTTAGTATAGCTGAAAGCATAATATAAATGCCTTTATACATCGAGCTTTCGATATTATCCTCTCGTAATACTGCTTCTCTAAGCATAGGCTCGCTAGGTTATCGCAACACCTAGCGAGCCCATGCTTATAGAAGCATAGTAATTGTAGCGCTTGCAAGATGCAACCGCATTCAGGTATGTTACTGTTTTAGATACATAGAGAGGAGGCATGTATGGTACATATCAACTCGGCTACTGACGCATTGACCTTTGCATCGTCCACGTTTAATTAGAATTATCCTACGATGTGTGCCTATTAGACTGTTACATCTGGGTTATTTTAGTTTTAATATTGTCATTACTTACAATGCATTTTTAACGAATATAACGCTGTTTGATACGAATAATACAGGGGAAAAAAGGTGCGCAGAATATAAAGTGTAATTCTTAGAATGAGTAGGTGGAAATATATAAAATTCTAGTTCTTGGATTTGTATTTCAATTTATTAAATTTGGGCCTAAGCCTTGTGGAATATAATAGAAAGCTATCAAACGAGCTAATTAAAAACACTCACATTTTATTCATTTAATTAACAGTATGCTGTGTCCATATCGCACAACATTAATTTTATTGTTTTTTCGATGATGTAAATATTTCCTTCGGCAAATTACATATTAGGAACTAAGTAACTCAGTAACTAACGTGTTGTACTACACGATACAATAAACATATATGTACTTCCGAGTGCATAGTAAGTATCTGTATTTATACTTTAATTTTCCAAAATTGCTTCTATTCACGTCATCCTCAAAGTTAAGGCGCTCTTCTGTAACTTTATCCGCACATAATCCATGTGCTTTGAGCCACGATACTTACTTTGTACAAATACGTCAGATAAGCATGAAATTGAACAGCTTGGAGCTTTGAATTATAAACTGCAATAAGATATGAAGTCTTTGCAATGAGTTTTGTTTTAAACTTTATGACTTGACTTTTGAAGATTCGCTTTTAAAATAGCTCGAATGAATACTCTGTAAACAGAAACAGAAGACTGCACCACAACGGAAGATGAGACTATAAGAGAACTCTCTAGGGTCTATTATCCCGGGTTCCCAAATCACAAATTCTTCACTGCAAGACTGCAACAACGCAGAACTGGAACCTGCGAGACAGGCATTTGATTATGGGAATGGGTGGTATAGTACATGGACACAAAAATGGCAGACAAATACAAAAAGGCAAGGGGTTGAAGTGTTCGGGAGACCGATGTTAGGCGGCTCTCATAAGAGGAAGAAGAACCCAGGCTTTGACTGTTTTCATTTTGATTTAAGCTTATTACTAAGTATTGATAGTTTCACGAATTCATACAAGGAACCAAGCGAGTAAAGAAGCGAGTAAAGAGGGCAGTTTCTTTATGCGATGTTGGCATGGAAGAAGATGAAACGCCCGTCTGAAGATGCTGTGGTGTGGTGCAGGCGTGATTTGTCTTTCATTGCACAAGGTCGTATAAGGCAACAAGTGTGATCCACGTAAATAGGAGCATGCTGTTAGCATGTATAGATCATTTTAGTAACTAGCTAATTGGTGGGATACTAGATGATGAAAAAAAACTATAAAAAAGAACATCAAGTTAGAATCTATAAAAGCTGAAGTAATGAATGCAAATAAGTAATAAATCGTCTAAGGAGAAGAGAGGAAACCGGATATTTGAAGTTTAGAGATGAAGGAAGATGGAGTAGGTGGAGGGTGAAACACGATACATTTAAACATCAGAATGTATGAATTAAAATTCAAATATTGTCAAATTCCGCTGTATTTCTTTTATATAGTAACTTATTTACAAAACTCTACTTATAACTATCACTAGGATTTTGATATTCGTAATTTAATTTTTATATAGATATGTCATAATTATAATCTATTAAATTCCTTACTTGTCATATAATTTTTCAGAAGTACCGCGTTAACATTATCAAAGAAATTGAAAATGATATGCCTAGCTGTGTCACATTTTGCATTGGCATTATTCAGAAGTCAAATTTGGCACATTGCAACACATACCTCCAAGCTTTTATGTGGAGCCGATGATGAATAATTTACTTCTTTTTTGATTTTTATACTGATTAAGTTAAAATTGTGTAGCTTTGTAAGTATATAGTAAACATGTGTGTTTTAGCACTTATTTTTGGAATTGCACAGAGTGAGTACTTAACTTAGTACTTAAATTATTGAAATATTAATCAACATTAAAAACATTTTTCATATGCGCGTTGCGATCTTTTCCTGCTATAATTAAAGGAAGAATTTTTATTTATAAAATAATAATATACAGTATTTAGGGGAAAGCACTACACCATTTTAAGGTTTAATAAGGTAAAACAAAAGCACAATATCTTCAAATTATCCTAATAGGATGTCCCGCAGTATAACATCTTATTGCAACTAATTATATTTACGTTCTCTTTTGTTATCAGTTTTCTCCAGTCATCTTTGCCGCATACAAAAAAAAATCCATCGTGAAAGGTTCTTGTCTGAATATCTTTTCCAAATATCCCATCAACCGTATAAATCATGTATTAGATACGGTCTTTGATGTTGATTCTTTGATCCCGTACCTCCAAAATACAATTCCAAATGTGGATTGTGATTGAATCACCAAAGGATCCTTTTACATTAACGTTGATAAAATTCACCTTCGAGACACAGAATAACCCGAAAAATACGTGTTCGGGATTTGTATCAATTCTATCCGCGATGCGGTAAAATATTAAATTTTGGATCGTATTCAAATGCAATCTCCAAATACAAATTGCACTAAAAGCGCCTAGTAAAAGCTTTGAACCAATGCCTACATCAAACAATCACTCACATTTAGCTTGTGTCAATCATTCTAAAAGCTTAATGTGATGAAACATTTTCTTTTGCGATTTACGTAAAAGAGGTTTGCGCCAATACCTGTATTGGGATAATTAAATTAATTGGTTAATTAATAACATGCTGGATGAAGTAATCGCGTTGATTGTGATCAGTGCATATGTTTTTTTGGGAATTCCCTGCTTTTGTATTCGCAAAACCAAACTTAAACAGCAAATAAGTAACAGAGAAAATAGACAATAAAACATTTTCAATATCATATTTTCAAATTTATAAAAGAAATATATTCTGCGTGCTACGTGGCTTCCTTTTATCTTCTTCTTTGTACATAAGGATCGCGTTAGTCATGCAATCATGTTTCAAAGTAATCCGAGCCTAAATCTCCATCGACACGAGTGCGTTTAAATGTTAAAAACGTTCGTGTAAATGGATTAATTGAAAACAAGTCGTAGGGGCACAGCTTCATTTGCACACCTGCGAGCTTGGGACCTGCAACGAAATTCACTCAGCGGTGGGACTCTGTATCAAGACGGATCACCAGATATATGTTCAAGAATAACGAAAGCGAAGTCTCTTTAATCGTATACTTTTTACAAAGAGATCGCTTTATGAATATCACTACCACAAAACGTAGCTGCAAATGCGAATGGGATAGAGACACCATCTCTAGACTTAACAGGAATGCCATCAAATGGTACATGGATGACTCCAAAACGTCAGAGGGAACTGGGATAGGTATATATGCTCCTAGAACCACATATTTCGAAAGTTTGGGCTTGTACCCGAGCATCTTCTAGGTGGAAAGATGCGTTCAGTTCATCATTGTCCAACCAACCAACCAACCAAAAGATTATCATAGTGTTTGATAGTCAAGCAACCATCACGGCGGTGAGCTCAAATATAATCGGTTCCAAGATGGTTTGGGAGTGTCTACGCACTCAACTAAATGAGCTAGGCAAAAGTTCCGAGACACACAGGAGTGGAATGAAACGAAATAACAGACAATCTCGCTAAGAAATTGGCTGGAATACCATTTGTAGGGCCTGAACCCTTTTGCGGGATAAATAGCAGTGTATGCTGGAGAAACTTAAAAGTGAAGAAGAGCAGAGAAAATCCAAGTACTGGGAGAATCTCCAGGGAATGAGACAAGCTAAAACCCTTCTGGGAACATATTACCGGAAAAGATTTACAGAGTGCATCAACCTAAAATTATATTCGCATGTTGACACGGATCCTATCAGGCCACTGTAAACTGAAAGGACACCTGAGTAGGCTTGGCATAACAGTGGAAGCTGAATGTAGATTTTATGGGGAACATGATGAAACATCCATACAGCTCCTCTCCAACTGCGCTGCACTGTGCAACCATTCCATTTCACTTGCTACCAGGTGCAGGGCCCTGGTAGCAAGTGAAATGGAAGAGCGAGAGTTACCTAGTCTAGAGCCTTCTGACATTCTGCACTCTTTAAAGGGAATCGGACTGGAGCTGTAAATATAACCAAAATAGCGGACGCAATAGATCTTTTAGGTCGCAGCGTATTATCACCCTTGCATATGAATATCTCTTGGTTTTCTATGTTTCTATTTTATGCATATCGGTTCGTATATCGCTGTGCCTTTGTTAGTGAGCATTCTGCATTTATGAAAAAAAACTCCAAATTTGATAAATCCCTCCATAAAATTGAACCACATGTTCAATGATTAACTATTTATTATAGTGAAATTTGTTGTATTGAATCAATGTAGAAAGAGGGATTAAAGCAAGTTTATGGCCCTGAGTAGCGCTACTGCATTACGGTACTACACCTAGAAATTCCGACAAAAGAATCGCACCCCCCCGTCTTCAAAGCAACGATGTAATGACTTATGTAAGTAAATAAGTGCAACGTACTCGAGCTGTGACAATTTCCATTATTTTACATAACAGTTTTGTTATTAAAAAATGCCTGACTCTTTTATAATATTTTAGGTGTCACATTTCAGCAGTGAAATTACAAATTGTGACACACGTCAGTAGTATGTGTGTCACAATTTGTAATCACACATGTAATACCTAAGTATGACACTTCGTAAAAGGTACCCTTTTTTGATAAAGTATAGTAGAATACAATAGCTACGTAAATAATTTAAAAATACTAATTACGTATTATAAAATAATTTTAGTCCTACAATATAAAATACCAACAAAATGTATTTTGTATTTATTTCTTTATTACCAACTTTGCCACAGTTTCTCAGGAGATAGCTAAAACACTAGACAATGCCGCTCAGATATATGTCGTATATACGGACTTTTCACGTGCATTCGACTGTATAGACCATTCGATTTTGTTGAAAAGGTTAAGCTCGTTCGGTTTGAGCAAGCCTATGCGCAATTTGATTTGCTCTTATCTGTCCGATCGCGTGATGTATGACCTTTATAATGGTTTTAAGTCCAACTTATTTACTTCCACCACCTGGTTAGACCCTTCAGTGTTGAGGATAAATCAACACTGCTACCATCTACGGCGAGGAGAGGCAGTAACAAGCCATACACACAAACCTAATGTAGAGTGATACAATAGGCCTCAAGGCCGCAGTGTTAAGCCTCTGCATTAGTATACAAACAACAACAACCCTGGTTGGAACATTGGCGGACTTCTATTCTTCTTTACCTCTTTTTCAAAGAGGCCTGGATCATATACGCAGCCGGTGCGTCAATAATAAACATCTAAATATTCAGAAATGCTGCTTTATTACTTACAATAGAAAATCTCTCAATATACCGATTCAATAATACATAAACAATGTGGCTCACTCTCCAGGAAGATAAAGATATGGAAGTCAGCAAATATAAATTTAATAACCATGCATCTTCCATAATTTCTTCTGCGCATAAATCGCTGAAGTTCATCATCCGACCATGCAGGGATTTTACTAACATTAACGCTATTAGTTCTTTATATCACGATCTGGTTGTGAGTAAACTGGATTACGCGTCTGTTGTTTGGTTTCCAATCTACGCCATGGACAAGAATCTTAGTAAAAAATTACAGAAAATGTTTCTAAAGTTTATCTCTTATTAGCTTGACTACCTTCTACGCAATTCTGACTATACACAATTTTTGCAACGATTGTATATAAACTTCCCGGAGAAGCGCAGATCTCACACCAGCGCCACTTTTTTGGATAGCATTACGGGTATGACAAACACCTGACTTACTAGCGAGGGTGTTGTTCTATCTCCCGAGTTTTGAATCAAGAAATAGCGATCTAATTATTGTGCCATCCCCGAAGAGGAAGGCTTTTTGGAGTGCTCCGTGGTTCCATTCCCCCATAAACTTTAATACACTATATAGCAATACCTAGCCTCATTCTACCCACTCCAGATACTCAATGTAGTTAATCAGACGGGGAACCTGTTTTGGAAACCCTCATTTGGAAATTTCTCATCAATTCATGCTTACAGTCATCAACGTTCCTAGTCCCTAGTAGTTCTATTAACAAATACGAGGATAATTCTATAAATTTAATTTTTCTTTATTTGATATTAAATTAATTTTTCCTTAACATCCAGTTATTTACTAGTGCGCAAGTCAGCTATTGCACATTTAATTACACTTAAATTTCTGACTACGGCTCTGTCTAAATGTTAAAAAACACGGAAAAGATAGAATTTTTGTATTTTCATCTCTAAGTTTCCTTTCCTATTCCATTTTTTCCACTGTAGAGGTCATTAAAATCCCTAAATATTTGTGCCGGACGAACCATTCACAGTGAAGATTGCCTTGTCTCTGCTGAAAGCGGACTGACAGTGCTGTAACGGATCAATAATTCAGTCTCGTTCCCCGTTTCCGAATTACTCCTACGCATTTTTATTTTTCCGTTCACAAATGATCGCCAATCGTTAATACGCGATTGACTTTATCGTCATCGAAAGCGGAAGGGATAATGCGAAAAGATTTTTTATACCCCTATTGAAACGATTTTCTGGGATTATTTACGAACCTAGTTGAAGAAGTGGTAATCCTCTATTGTCTATGAAGGTGCGTGACTGGTTTTTTTGGAGTTACAAATTAGAAATCTTAGAACAATACATACAATAATTAGATAGTTAATAAAAATAGATGATCATTTCATCCTGTTGTCGGTTATTCGTCTTGTTTCTTGACTATTCTTCCGTCTTCTTAATGCCTTGACTATTGTACTATGTCAATCCTCCTCACTCGGGTTTTTCCCGCATTCATACTTATATGTCTGTTTTTGTTTGTTGTTTACAAATGTTCCCGCTATTCCCCACTGTTTTTTTTTTGCTACAAGTTACTATATGCAATTCTTCACCGATTCTTCACTGCAATATGGAGTTGACCTTATGTCTACACTCCTTCTCTTGTCTCTTTGCGAATTCTTTTTCTTCTCCCTGGGAATTCTCATATTTGCTGCGTTTGCTCTTCAAAACCTGTGCTTAGTACCGACAATTTGCTTGCACGTCTCAAAGGCGATTTAGTTCTGGTGGTATTATCATATCGATTGCTAAAGTGCATTCTCTTACTTTAGTCTTATGCAACTTTCTCTACTCTAGAATCTAGAGAATCGTGGGTGTGCATTCCTTTGATATCTCGTCCAAATACACATCGAGCAAAGTTTATCTCTGTGCTCAACCTTTCGTCATTGAAACGTATCAAATTTCATATTTCTTGCAGTCACATAATTATTATTTTATAGGAAAAAAGTTTTGTTGCATCAATTAGTTCTTGGTTCACATTCTCTTTCGGAAAATTTCTCTTTGTTACCTGTCAAATGCCTTCAAATAACTATCACAAACTTTGCACTGTCATTGTTGGATATTTCTGATATAAAAGAATTTTTGATTATTTGCACTTTGCACATAATTAAAGGCGACATTATCTAAATTTACTCCTAGGGATTGTGGTATCCGAAACACGGTTTTAAAGAAGACAATAATTTCTCATCTCATAAGTAAGGTATGTATTATTGCCGATTCTTGTACTTCAAAAGATGTTTCGAAGAAAAATAGCATCCATGACAATCGAACAACATAGAGCAGTGAAGAAGAGAGAATATTGCCAAAGAATATGTCCAAGTTGGGCAACTTAACTTTGTCCAGCTAATTATTATAAGAGTAAGTTAATAAAGGGGATTAGACTCACGAAATGTAACTGCTGAGGAAAAAGTACATACACAGATCAAATTTCCTGCCACACTTTTTCACTAAAAACTGTGGCGGGAAATTTAATTTAATAATAATAATTAATAGCTTTATTTATTTTTCATTCTTATCGTCACTGTACTGATTAAAATGTAACTAAATATTGTTTATTCCTGTTATCATATGCGACTCGATAAGCTTTAGTTTTTGTATTTTGTCTTGGCTATTGATTTCGCGTTATTTTAAAATCATTAAAAAGCAGATTTTCGCATTGGCATTAAACGAGAAAATAGGGAGTGGTCATACTCATTGCACTGTATGGAACAATTTAACATCATCACTAACATCCTCTGTCAAAGTTGATGGTCGTCCATTAGATTTACCCTTTCAAATGTAGTGTTTATCTTGAAAACGATCCACAATCGAGATAGAATTGTGGATCGTTTTGAAGATAAGCATTTGTAAAGGTAAATCTAGTAAACAACCATCTGTATTGACAGAGGGTGTTAGTGATGATCTTTGACAACAGTAGATATCAATCAACAAAGTATGGAACGAAAATTTGATAATGTTAAAGAAAAAGGTTAATTTGTGTTAGTATCTAAGGATGGACATTTTGAACACCTATTACAAAGTGATATGTAAAAATAGAGGTAATTTTCTGTTAATCATATAAAATTTACTACTTATTCCGTATATTTGTTTCAATTATTGTTGGTATTTTTCCTATGTTCGGCTTTTATGTTTTTATTACAGTGTATAAATTAAACAGTGGGAAAATTCAAGAAATTAATAGATAATTATTCTGACACATCATCCTGCTTGAGACGCCGTATGAGAGAGATATATGATTCAGGTAATACCAACGTAGTAACAATTTGATGTGGCGGGAAATTTAGCCTCTCCTCGGACATATAAAATCAGGCTGTATATATATATACGCAGGAACACATGTACAGCTAGTGTTTTCCAAAAGCTTGATGTGATGTGGGCCTAACATTTACAATTTTTGGGTTGACTCTTAATATAGTTATGGCATTAACTTTTCTGAAAAATATCATCAGATGTTCTTCTATGTTTACAGCCAAAAGTTGGGGAAAATAGATATAAAAAAGGCAAATATACAAATTATATATTTGACAAAATCATTTTTACAAAATTTCTCAGTATAAAGTATATACATAGATCAGCATCTGGAAATGGTCTATTTAATGTTTGCGGGCTTTTAAATTGCTTTAACGCGAAGTATCACAGCAATATTAGGCAACCCAATTTACACCGGCAAAAAAAAGATCTTGGACATAACGTAAATTATCTTTGGCTGAACAGACATGAGTGCACATGACTTACATAAATGCATAAACAGATTGTAAAATGAAAGTTAATATATAAAGAGTAAAAGAATAAGACCCTTATACAATAATGAATGGAGATTAAATTAATAGTAATTCAAAAATAATGTATTGTCGCGAATTTAAAAGCTTAATATTGCTTGATTCATAGTACTTATTGTTATTATATTAAAACAGTTACATAGGAAACTATAGGCTTTGGTACGCTTAGAACGTGCATTTAATGAGAAGGATTACCTTACTGAGTAAGAAATAAAATTAAGGATTCTAGCGCAAGATAACTATCTACATTCCATTTCTTCAGGTTATTGATAAATCAATAAAAAAGGATTTCAAACATCTATACAGAATATATTACAAATAAATCAAAATGGTTACACAAAACTATAATGGTAGACCTACAACTAGAAGTAATATTTCAGTTACCCAACCAATGTGTCATCAATATATTAATACATGTAACGAATACACTAACCTCATGAAATCACACCTCAAAATTATTACTGATCTCTTATTCTCTTTGTTTACTACATGATATTTTTCCCTCACAGAACCGTTGCCCCTAATATGGCCTCCTACCTTCCTTATTAGCCACAGCTGCCCTCTCTCTCATAATCTCATGTACTCTCATTAGTAAAGATTGCAAGGACTGTGGGGCAGCACAATAAACACACTGTCGGGATTTCTCCTCCCACACAAAGTATTAATTAATTCGGGACGGCACGTGTTTCGGGAATACGTGGATTCCCATTATCAAGTCGAATAACCGAATGAGCGCAAAAATAATTTAAACTAGAAACATGCACTCCATTTTCTTCTCCCTTCATTCCCTCCACCTATCCTTAACATATATACAACCTTCTCCCACGCCCCGGACGCAAAAATTCCGAGAAGGAACACGCGAGTGTTCTCAAATGTATGCCTTTATTACTCCAATAAGTCCATTGGTACGGAAAATGACAAGGGCGCTTCTTCCCGATTAAGAAGGTTTTTATTCTCTTCAATACAGATGGATTCATAAACATCTAGCTCGCGCGTGGATGTTACCGATTCCATTAGTTTTAAATCATCTGTATTTATATTATGTCCGGTTTTTACCATATGTTCCGCAACGCCATATATATTTGCTCTCCCATATCGGTGGTGCGAAATATGGTCCTTATACCTTGTTTCGATAGACGATTGTCGATTGTCTGTCGAATATAGACTTTCACACAATCTCCACTTATAATTTTATAAATGCCCGCCTTTTGCTTCACTCCCGGTTTGTCTTTAGGATTTCCTTAGAGATTACGAAGTGCGTTGGACGGTTTATAGCCGTATCTAATCTACGCATCTATCTACTCGAATTTTTTCTACCAACCAACGCTCTTATATTAATTTTACTATGAAAATCCCAGAACGTCAACTGGGTTGCCTACCTTTAGGTTCCTGAACCAAATTTCACGACAAAAGGATCACTGGATTTGGAGATAAGGGAAAACTGACCTGCTTGATTATGGTCCCCCCGAGAAGTTTACGGCATAAAAGTATTATTGTACTAAAAACTAAAACACTGGTGAAATTATATCAACGTAAATTCAAGTTGAGTACGGTGTGCATAAAGGCTCTATCTTAGTACCACTGCCGTTTCTGGTTTACCTAATTGATGAGATGCTAAAGTACCTTACAATAATGTTTGCAGATGATTCCTCTTCTGCTATGAGAGCGGTAGTTACGTTGACTGACAATGTGGAGTGTAATCTGTCTACATTTGGCGGTTGGTGTGCATTAAATCACCTAGAACTTAATGTTAATAAGAGAAAATTGCTGTCATTCAGTCGGGATAACATACCAGTTACCAAGATGGTGTAAGTCTTGTAATCTTTTCAAGTGTTACGTTTTTATAATTTGAAGATGGAAAGTTATGAACATCTAGCATCCACAACATGTAGACATTACCGCTGATTAAGGCGTATTTGACAGTGTTAGCGTCGGAGCGACCTTTAGTGCTTATTATGCGTGAGTACAATCGCGTTTTTACTGGGGTATGATTTCCCGAGCACATTCGGTAGAAGTATAAGTAGAACGGATGTTTCAAACAAAAAAGCTTTTTTCATAGTAGTTTGAGAACGCTCTCCAAAGATGGCATACCACTTGTTACGTATTCGTTGTAATAAAACAATACATGCCTTTTATATATTTGTATTATACTAATAAATGCACAATATATTACTGCGGTTCGGCGCTACCAACCATGATATGTGACACCGTCAATGCTTCTGATCATCTACAACGTGATCGGATGTGTGATTCATCCGGAATGAAAGTTTTTAGAATGTTTATTACATAAATTGGCATGTCTTGTTTAAACATGAGAAGAGATGGTATCCAAGGTCTTGGAATATAAATAATATTTGCTCCACATTGCTTGTTACTTACTTGAGTTACTTAATGTAGAGATGTCATCCACCTGCGTCTTCGATCGCGCTGCTACCTCGGCCACTGGGTCCTATTGTAGGGGGATGCTATTCTAGAGTTCATCAAACAAACCCAGACCCTTGAGGTAGCTCAGTATCTTGTTCAATGAGGAGTTTTTCAGATCATCTAGGGAAGTAATATCCTTTCCAAAGATGAAGTACCTGATGCGGGTGGCCTCAGGGTAGTGGCACATAACGTCCTCGTCCTCCATACACAGCCGGCATTCGGTTTCTTCCGATAACCCGTTTCTGTGTAGGTGTTCTCTGGGTCTGCAGTGACCTGTATACATAGAAGTGATTATTTTGATCCTTTTACGATCAAGTTTTAGTAATTCTCCGGCTTTGACTTGATTGGGTGAGATGCACTCCTTCGTATGTACCAAACGAGGAGAATTGCTCCAAAATTGGAGTACTTCCTGTTTTAACCAGAAGCAAATTTGTCGTTTGGCTATCGAAGTTGATATGCCAATTACCGGTTCTGGATCCCAGAAGCACCCCTCAGCATCCTCTTTTGCAAGGGTGTCGGCTGCCTCATTGCCTTGAATGAGGGAGTGATCCAAGACCAAGATTAGTGTTAGTTTGTTGGACGCCTATATTATATTCAGAATAGTTGTGCAGCTCCAGATCAGTTTAGAGTGGCATTTGTGCGCCTCTAATGCTTTCAATACAGCCTGACTGTCACTGAAAATTTTTATTGATTTGTGTTTGAGGTTTTTATTCAAAATCTCTCTTGCGCACATCTCAATGGCATAGATTTCCGCCTGAAAAATTGTTGCATATTGCCCAAGGTTGTTGACCATGATGTCATAATATGCTGCGTTGTTGCAGATGGCGTTAGTGTATTGAATTCCATAATAAAAACAAACTTGCGCAAATGATTAGAGAACTACTCAATGTAATGGCGAACTACATATGTACTCTTTCATATAACACATTAAATTATATTTGAAAAAGAAAACATTGCTTTCGTGTGTTTAAGCCTTTCTCATAATTTTCTAAAATTCCAGGTAAACCTTTGTTTATCCCGATAAACATATTTTTAATTTAACTAATTGTCAGTTATATTTAGAGGACACAAACAGCTCCTTTTGCAAACAATACAATTAACTTTATTTAAGATGGCGTATTTAATGTCAATGTTTATGGCCCGACATTGTTCATCGACTTCGTAATTCTCAAACCTTGTTATGGGGTCATTAACGACCCCATACGAATGCTCCCGACGTTTCCATCGTCCTAAATTTGTAATTTCACGTTTGTCGACCTTGCGACGACATCCAAATTTCTTTCGAGATACCTGGTACCAGCAGAAAATTTCTCGGGAAGCAATTTATGTTGATAATTAAAATTATTATTATTTCCTAAAATTTTTCGGGCGTCGTCTATTATTAGTTGCAGTCAAGAGCTCTTTTAAAATCCGTGTTGGGGAATGGGAATTTTTAATTAAAGAGGAAATGAAAATGAAGACGTTTATTTACGCCTCTAGAGGGAAGAAATTAATTACAAAACTTCGTTCCCGTTTAATTTTTAGTTCTCGGAATCTTGCTCCTCGCCTTCACTTGCGATAATTATTATCTTTAATTCAACAATACTGATATTTTTAATACATATATATAATAAGCATAATTTCACAGCATTTTGCTTTGCAGTTCCTTTACGACTGGTTTTAGTAGATGTAATTCCATGTAATTCGATTAGCTATGCGTCAGTTTGCCTTTGTTATCCTTTCTATTCAGTTTCGCATTTTTTTAATAGGACCAAACCGTTCCTATCATCTGCAAACAAATTTATATTTCAGAATATGTGAAAATTTTAATAAACCAATTTCGTCATTTCGTAGACAATGGTATTTACATATACACGCTATTCCACATCAGTATTTATCATAAATAGGTAGCAGATATTAGTCATACACGTTATCTAAATTAGTAGCTATTCTCGTGTTGCTACAAAAATACGCAAAAGTTTGGCATTTCAACTAAATGGAAACGTGTTCCATTTAAAATAGCAACAAACACGTGCCAGATGTTGCTTAATATTTTATCTAAGAGACAAACAACTACATAACGCTTTGGTGTTTAGTGTTAGCGGCTAATTTTGTATAGTTAGTTTTTGACCCAGTTTTTCATGCAGCTAATTGTTGATTGAATAGTCTGCGAATTCTGACAGTAAATTCCTTTCTTAAAAATCATTGACGAAAAGTGCTTTACAAATTGTATAAATTACTGATAATATTTATTAGGTATTTTGCTACATAAGTATAAATAACAAACCTGCCCTTGAGTATTTGGCAGCATAAATAGCATAAAATACGTGATACATGGTTTTAAATTCAGTTTGAATTTGCAGGCAATTGTTTCAATGGCTGTGTCAAGTGACCAAATATTTTAATATACTAGGCTTTTGCTAAATGAGTATTAAGTATGTAGCAATAGCTGACGATTAGTTTTTCCTCTCGTATCAGGATCGTGCTTCAGTTCATGTTTATTGTTTAGAAACATTAATTATAGGTAGCGATTGTGTTTCTAAAGAATACTATTGTTATCTATTTATTTATTCATTATTCAACAGCAGATTCTGCCAATTATAAGATAATTTTAAATTTTACAATGAAAATAAAACATAATATGTACTGATAAAACAAAAAAACAAACAATATGCTACTTTACAACATACAAAACTAACCTACTACTAAGTATAAACTATAAATTAAACGCCATACAAAGTAATCAAAGTATAACTAAATAATAATCATTAATAGTGGTAAAATAAAATTACAAAATGGTACGGCTTGTTTAAAACAGCTAAATATATTTTTTTTAAATATGGAACTTGAATATTAAAAACTATTTCATTTCAAGTTAGGTTTACCCTGGAGCACATTGATGGGCGGATGAAGCTGAATAATGATGTGTTCTAGCTGGCGGCACATAAAATAAAGGCGTAATTCTGCTAATTGGCCGAGGAATATAGAAATCTAAAGCTTTGACTAATTCGGTATCATTAACATGTCCGGGTATCAACTTGTAAACAAAGATTATTTGCGATGAAAACGTCCTGGATTCACGGGACTGGTAATTAAACATAAAGTGATATAACAGTAATTATGACTTAAATAAGTTTTGTGTATAACGAGATTAATATATTTCTTGTAAGAACGACACCACATAACCACGCAATATTCTACTTTGGAACGAATGAAGCTCTGTCTTGGGACCTCTCTTGTTCTTTATTTTTGTCAATGATATTACAGATTACGTCACTTCCAAATGCCTGCTTTATGCAGATGATCTTAAAGGTTTTCGATCTGTAACATCTATCGATGATTGTCAATAGGATTGCAGAAGGATCCTGATGCTGTTTATACCTGGAGTAAATTGAACCACCTAAAACTTCAAAAAATGAAGTATATAAAAAATATATTAAAAAAAAAAAAAATATACCTCTGAGATCACACAAGACGTCTGATTGTATAGCTTCTTGTATTCCACACGTACACACAGCTGTTTCGGACGCACATAGTCCTCATCAGTGTATGTCAGAGGATGCCTGGTCGCTCGTTCAATATTCTGTATCGTAAACCAAACGTTAGCACATGTCTTTAAGGAAAAACCAGAGACATCTAACGTCCAGCCGCGGATTCATGGAACAATCCCAAAAAGCGGTAACTAAGTTACCGGTCAGCTGTGATCCATGTTAACGTGTGATCTTATCGGCGTCGAATGACTAAATAAATCAAAGATCTTTGATTCACCTAAAACTTAATATCAACAAGTGTAAGGTCATGTTGCAAAAAATTGGGCTAATTCTAGCAAAATATGCCATTAGAATACACAATTATTAATAACAGTAAAAGATATAGGCATAGGGATACCTAATACAAATCGCTGTAGAGTCTGATTCTGTGTATTATGATACAGAAATAAAATACAAACAGTGTTCCATTTAAGAAACGTCAGTTTTGGACAGTTTAACATAATGACGTTCGACACCATATTGCGACCAGACTGTAAATTTTTCAGGGATAATTAGGATGTAATTTGAAAGCCTAAGGATTATACTTTCAAAATATAAGCAACTTAATCTTGAAATTTAAGAGTGTAGTAAAAACATTGTTATTAAATGAAAAAAAATTTACATAAGTTTGAAGATATCTCAAAACTGGTAACATTTAGTTGTAGAAAACCTTAACATTTTCTACTTAGAATAACGTCTAAAATCAGAATTTGCAATAAAAATTATAACGTTCCATCTAGAAAGTAAATGACTACTTTCGCTCAATCGGAAGTGATGTAAATGTGAAAATAAATTATTTTGAAAGATCACATTGGCCTATGGCAGTGTACTTATTTTTAGAATTTTTGTGTATTTCCTTCCCCAAAATATTTTAATAGGCCACTCAACTTGAGAGAACCTGTATATGGTGAAGTCCTCTTTCTTTGAAAAGAAAAACTGGTTCCATTCCATAAATGATTGTGCATAATTTCGACAAAGATTTACAAATTTTATTTTTAATAATACCGTCTGCATGCCAAGCTTTGAGAATAGTATGCTCTTACATTATCTGCAAATCAAATATCAAGAATTACAAGAAATGAAAATGGAGATGAACATCAACAATTAGATTTAAGCACATGAACGATACACACTTTTGTTAAACAAGAAATGAAAATTCATATGAAAAGTGGAGTATAGATTCCTATCTATATTCAGAAGAAAAATCACTTGTCTAATCCTTCTTTCACGAAAACCACATGTTGTACAAACTACTGTGGAATGTAGAATTTTTCAATCGCAAACTAATTACTAAGGATCTATTTCCTCCAAAATCCTTTTGTTTAACTCCTTTAGACTATTTTCTTTTACACGCATATTTCAAAAATTTGATTTTAAAAAATGCAGTTGCTGATTTGTGATTCGTGTTTTCGAAAAGAACATCGTATCAGTTTATGTTTCAATGTTGTTGACCAACATTTTCATCTGCTGTGATAGTCTTAGTAATAGGTTATGATTTTTTTTACGAAAACGAACATTTTCGCTACTTGACTGAATTTTATTGATTCTTAAGCTGCGTCCAGATCAATAAGTGTTTGCATTGTGTGGTATCAGTTAAATCTCCCGAAAATTTTGCACATATAGTCTGGCCACACCATAAAAACCGACAACTAAATAAGAAATAAATAAATCAAGGTTTATTGTATAGTAGACCACAAAATTTGTGTGTGACTAAGAAAAAATATGCCGCGCACACACAAGTTTTCGCCTGGCGCAACGCACAACGCAAACATTGATTGGTGTGGAGGCGGCTCTAGAAGATATTGAGCAACACAGAGCAGTTGCTGATATGTTTTGTGATCTACAAAAAGCACCTGATGGTATATAACCTTAGATGAGATGGTTTTACTTTCACCAGCGTGGAATGTATCAATAACTAATTTAAATTCTGTATATCTAATAGTATAATAAACTTAATAATTTCTATACATAACCAAATAGACCTGAAGGTGCTTATACTTTGTATTTATTATTTTTTATATTATGTTTAATAATTATAATGTTCCGTAATTTATACACAACTCATATTTAGTGTTATAGTGGAGCTTTTATAGTGATGATTGTAAAATTTTAACTGATTTTCATAGACAAAGCATGTGCAGTTTTATGAAGTTAATTTTATAACTGAAATTATGTATTTGTGTTCTTAAAGAAAGAACATAATATTATCCAATAAACAATACAATAATAAATTAACGTGCGGTATGCTGTATGCACGTAACGTGCTGTACTGGTTTATTTTTGCATACAATACGTACTGAACCTGATTGACAACCTGCCAAGGTATTCGGAAGACTGACTAGGTCAAACGCACAAAATGCACAGCTTTAGGCCACTTCTTTAAAGTGCACAAGTGCATCCACTGGCAAGCGTACAAACCGATCGAAATAACACCGCCTCTACAAATGACTTGTCTATAAATATAGAAGTAAATATTGCACTTTGCAACAGAATGGTGTTATTAATGTATGTCTGACCGAAACCAACGTACTATTGCCATTTTCACCGGCTAGCCAGTCATTATTTTCGAACATAGTTAGGTTCCAATACATTATGTAAGTGCGGAACAAAAACATACATATATATGTATGTAGGTACGTGGTGCCAACGCACAGAAACAAGTAGGCAAAGTGCAATGTTACTTGGAACAAAATTTATCACATAGTTAGTGAATACTGCGATAATAAATGCAAAAAGAAGTGGTCCACGACTAAGGTCACCATCGACATCTCAAGTGCCAAAGTAATTTGGGGAATTTCTAAGTTTCCGTGTGTTGATGCCAAAATTAAAATCAGCACAACTTTACACACCATTATTAGTGTCTAATAGTATGATCTATGAATGGTAAAATTATGAAGATGGTTTTTATAATAGCTATATTACCATCGATATCAAAATTATTCGAACGACTGATAGCTGAAAGACTAATAGCGTACTTTGAAAAAAATAATTACTTCACGGTCAAACAACATGGATATCGAAAAAAGAGATCGACTGTTACGGGAATCTACGAAGTGATAGAGACCATGGTGGAGCCCTACAATAAGCAAGAATAAGTAGGGTTGACGTGTTGTGACTTGAGCAAAGCCTTTGATATGGTTCAGCATGACATCCTGCTGCATAAATTATACTTTTATGGTATAAGAGGGGTACAACACAACTTTCTGGCCTCATATCGCCCTAACAGATATCAAATGAATGAATTTAAAACCGTCAGATCAAACACGACACCGCTGCGCTTGGGGCGTGGTAGAAAGTTGTATATATGTTAGGAATAGGTAGAGGGAGTGAATGGAGAAGAAAAAGTAGTGCATATGTTTAGCTTATAGTAATTTTGGCGCTCATTCGGTTATTCGACTTGATAATACGTACTCCCGAAACACGTGTCATCCGGAATTAATTAATACTTTGTGCGGGAGGAGAAATCCGAACAGTGTGTTTAATTTCATCTGGTTCATGGAAGGTATAGCATAATTGAAAGTTTTATAAGCATCGTTGAAATGTTCAATCAACGTCAAGATATATTAAAGTTTTTAACTTTCCGGGATACGCGTGCGGACTCCCACTCCGCATAAAATAGCATTCTGCGGTATTCTTCTAGCCAGTTGTTTAGACTACCTATCAAGCATCTACGCAGGCGAGGTAATTCGTTCTCCGAGTTCGACAGCTGCACGAGATATTCAATAACTGTTCGTCGCAGAGTCCGCGGGCATGTAAAATCGGTTACAAAATTCCGTTTGATATAAACGTAGTATACGTAAGCAATTTATATTGGGAATAGTTCCATCTAAGTTTGAGCATAGTGCGTTTATGAAAAGAGGTAAGGTTAAATTGAAAATATTTTCTAACATTTCTAAAATAAGTAATATCTTTTAGGATGTGTTCTTACGAAAAAGAACAGGCACGTTTGTATATATTACTACATCAGGCTATGTTAGAGTTCGACGATGATAGGACAGCAATTGAATATGACGATGATGAAGATGAAATAGAGGAAGATTGTTTGCAAGTAAGGGCGGAGGGGTCAGATACTGAGCAAGATATTTCGAATATAGAGCATGAAATGCAGCATAGCATAGCATAGCAATTTCATACTTCGTCGGTAGAGATGGAAATACCAAGTGGCGAAAATATCAACCACCAAAAAATATGAGAACGAGGTGTAAAAATATAGTCGAACACCTACCGGGTCCAAAAACGTCTTGATTTGAAAGATATTTTAGATATTTGGAAATTCATTTTTACGGATGAAACATTAGGTGCCATAGTTGAATGGGCAAATCCAAATATCCGTAATACCGATGCACATTTTTCTCGTGAAAGGGACACTTCACTTACTAACTTATGCGAGATTCAGGCTTTATTTGGACTAGTATACTTGCCCGGAGTTTAAAAACCCAGTCGCTTGAATGCAAGGGAGTTATTCAGCGCCCAGGGTACAGGTGCAGAGATATTTCGGCTAGTGATGTCGATAAATGGATTTCAACTTCTTCTCCGAAGTTTAAGATTCGATAATGTCGAAACTCGGGAGGAACGAAGGAAATTTGATATACTAACCCCCATTAGGGCGGATTTGTTTGTTACAAGCTGTATAAATGCGTATACCCCTTCTCCATATATGACTGTAGATGAGATATTAACACCTTTTCGTGGCCGTTGTTCTTTTAGGGAGTATATTCTAAGCAAGCCTAAAAAATACGGTATAAAATTCTTCGCTATTCTGGACTCTAAACGCTATTTTACCACAAATCCGGAAATTTACGTTAGAAAACAATCAGTTACAGTTGTTACTTCTCCAGGCGTTGTTGTCCAAAGACTTTGCCAACCAATTAACGACTACAGATAATTGGTTCAGAAGTATGGATTGGTTGGAAGCACTATATAAAGCACTTTAGAAAAATAAGTTAACTTTGGTAGGTACAATTCGCAAAAACAAGAGAGAGTTACCAGAAGAGTTTGTACACCCGCGCAAGTCTCTCCCAGACAAATCCAGCATGTTTGGTTACCGTGACAATGCAACCCTAGTCTCGTATATCGCAAAGAATATATTGTTGGTCTCGAGTCATCTTCACGACGACATAATTGACCATAGTACCGGCAAACCAGAAGCGGTGTCGACAACATTGATCAGTTGTGCGCCACCTATGACTGCGCAAGAAATACGCACAGGTGGTCAATGATAGTATTTTATTCATTGTTGAACATTACTGCTATCAATAAAATGGTAATTCATCATTGCAACAGTCCCAATAATACTAAACGAAGACAATTCAATCGAAATCTATCTGTTCAGTTAGTTAATCTAACATCTGCGCCATCTGCGACAACGAGCTCAACTTTGCTGTTAATAATAATAATGCCGTTAATAACTCGTATCACGGAATTTATTAAATTCGAAGAAGCAAAAGGAAATACCTCAAAACGAGGCCGATGTAGCTATTGTGATCGAAAGAATAATCGGCCAATCAGATACTCTTGCAAGAAATGCGGAAAATATGTGTTTAGCGCACTGTACATATGTATGTGAGGAATGTGTTTCCGGTGAATAAATTGTAAATATTCAGTTAAATTTCATTATCTGCAACATCTAGAATAATTTCTCATTTGATTTTCTATACAAAAAGTGTACTATTCAAAGTGCGGTTTTTTCAGTCCGCCAAGCGAATCTGTCAAAATCTAGAGCGCCTGTTCCTACGGGGGTATTTATTTTGTTGTGATGGTTCATGTTGTGCATTTTAAATATGTCTTAAGGCGTTTCTGTGTGTAAGCTACAGAAAAGTCAAGATTCATACTTTCGTCTCATTTTTGATATTAGATGTTGAATTCATATATCATTTGATCCGCAGGTGTCATTCATACTCTATACCCAACATAACTTAATTGGCCCAAAGTCGCTTGGTTTTTTGATATGCGCTTCTAAATACCTCACCAGTACCCACATTACAAATGTATCGACTATCCAATAGTTAGAAGCCGGTTGGAATGCGCATCAATAGCATGGAGTCCCGTTTAAAGCGAGTACAGAAAAAAAGTATCCAAGTTTTAAGAGACGAGACTCGCATTTACGTCTTCGTCTCATTTCTGATATTAAATTTTGATTTCATATACGCCGCAAACATATCTTGGGTATTTAAATGTAAAACGCTATCGTTTGGTTTATGCACGCGCAACATTTGTTTTGCAACATTTTGGTTAGGAAACGCGGCCATATTTATTTAAAAAGGCAGCGTGGAAGCCCGAAATGTGTATTTTTTTTTAATGTGGACTACATTTATCGTTATTGCTCCGTCATATTTGTTCGGAAAGGTAAAAATACCACCTATCAAATGTTCGTCTAATGAGACACGTGCCTTGCAAATGTAAGAGGAGATTTGGTGGGAGGTGTTTTGTAGTTTTTGGCCTAATATGGCCGAACATACAATATGTGAGGTGTTACTTGTTGGTGGGATGACATCCGCCAGGTTCGATGTTCCATTCCTTCTACTACGGCCCCTAGGTCCTATTGTGTTTATTATTTGACCCAAAAGTGTATATAATAAGTCAGGAATAGCAATGGTGAGACGTAAATATAACAAACCGAACTATTAATTCTCTAATGACAACATAATTACAAGCAAGTAAGATAATAATGCAATAAAAGAAGCAATAATAACAAAAATTAAGGCAATAAAAAGTTGTATGCATGAATATAAATTATCTATTACCCGTATCACGAGTGGTTTCAGCAATGTGTGGGGTGTTACTTGTTGGTGAGATAACATCCGCCAGGTTCGATATTCCGTTCCTTCTACTTCGATATTCCGCTCCTAGGTCCAATTATGTAGTGGAGCAGAATCCAAAGTGTCAGACTGCCAAACAATACCTTAACAATGCAATACTATATTTTCCTCATATTATATTACGTGCATTCAAATAAATATAAACTCATCATTTAACCTGGTCAAGTCTATTATGCAAATCTTAGCTTTTGAAGATGAAGATATTTTAATAATAATTTTTCGATTTATTTAAATCGATCTGATTTAACACATCTCACACTTCCACTGACTGTGGGTTGCAACGATGACGTATCACACATTTCAGTTATTCCGTTTTCACTAAGGACGAAATAGTTAAATAGTCAAGACTGCAGATTTGAGTATCCATAGTGACAATTTCAAAATAACTATGTAACCTACCCCAGGAAGTTAAACAATGCTTTTAGGGGATAGTTGGTTCTTAACAAAGCGTGTATTCAGTTAACTGAAGTCCTTCACTACGTTTCCTACTCCTTAGTTTCGCCAATATGAATACAGAATCTATATACTTGATGCATACCTTGTACATAGTTTCTGACACAATAGTTGCTTTATAGAGTGTTTAAGATAATCAATATATTTTCCAGTTTCATTTTCCTTTTCAAAATCAAAATTAAGAAGAGCAAAATTTATCGCTCCATATAACTTGATCCTAATACCAATTTTTTTCAGCGAGGTTGTTTAAATTGCAAATGTTTTTCGACTTCTATGTCCGTTAATTATACTCCAAGCTAAGCTGATCGGTCATAGTTAAAGGTGTCTCGTCCATCAAAACACAACAGACGTTGCAATTTTTTTAGCTGGGTTCAAGAACCCTTTTACACTACCTCTTAAGACGCTTACGTTTTTTCGCAGCTCTCAATTGAAAAATTTTCAGGTGGGAAACGTATTTCTCTGATTGGCAACGCTCTTTAATTCTCATGCCCATTTCAGTCAGGCAGTTGCATTGTTCCCATCAGATTCATCGATACTATCATGAGTCAATTCGGAGTTCTCAGTTCGCGACCCCGCCAAGTTCCTGACACTTACATTTGCATTTGAAGGCTATAATCTTTCCACGATGATTTTATAGCGTTTGTGGAACATTTTCTCGAAGTTTTGGTAATGTAAATACCGCCCCTTTTAGGTGTAATTCATCTGTAATTTTTCCATTGTTACCTTCCGGAATCCTTTAGTAAAATATAGTTATTAATAGTTATTATAGTTTATTTTCTCGACGTTAATTAGATTTTGGTCCATAGGCTGCAGTAGAAAAGTACACTCTGATGACAGTAGTAGTCTTGATATAGCCATCCATAGCACATCATTTGACCCATGACTTGGAGCGTTGTCCAGCTGAAGCAATTCCTTCACTGGAAAAATAAACGAACACTTAGCCGTAGGTTATGATTACTACTGTATAGATTTCATTGTAAAGTTTACGTGATAAATGAAATATGTTCAAAGATTTTTATGTTGTCAGCATATGCTAAGAGCGAACAAGAAACTTTTTGAAGACGTTAGTCTGGGGATATAGTAAATAGCAATGGACTGAAATTTGAGTCTTGAGGAACTACAGTACGTAGAATAAATTCCTTAGAACGAAATCCATTATAATATACGTAGCAGCCACCGTCCGCAAGATGCGATCTTATCAATTTAATGGCAGATGGTAGATACAAAGCCAAACGCTGCTATCTTAAAAATGAGTGTTGTTATCGACGAAAGACTTAGGGATCTTACTACAGTTTGATAAAATAGACATGGGCCTGTAATTGCAAAGTGACGTTTCGTTTTTGTGTACTGAACGATTTTTTGTTATTTTCAATCATGTTGGAAAGATGACACTATTGTTAGGTAGATTGATAACTGCTGGTAAAGAATTACGTACCTGAAGTCTAGTCACCTAAAAAAGCTAGGGACAGGATCACCAGCCGTATGTTTGATAAATTAGTCATTACACGGCGATATCTTCACTTGTGGGTACAAATGTATGAGGAACGCTATGGATGGTTATAATAGAAACTCTTAATTTTTTAAGCTTTATATTAACTTGACTTGTATGTAGAGATGGATAGTTCGCGAACGAACTAGTTCAAAGATACGTAAGACTCGAATGAACTATATCAGTAAAATTATCCTTAGTAGTTCGCAGTTCATCGTTCACATATTACCGTTATTGCAGGGCATATATTTAAATTTTATAATTAATAGCTGGTTTTATATCTCTTACCACATATTTAAAACTATATTATATGTAAAATAAATTACATATATGTAACCAATATGTACAGGTACAATTTCGGCAGCCCATATTTAAATGATGTTATAATAAATATATCGTATTACATACCAAGAACTATTATACCTATGTTGCCATATGATAGATTCAAAGGTAGTGAATTAGATATCTATGAAATAAAAAATAATAATCCAGAAATTCCATATCCAATATATTTAATCCACTCCTGTATAAATGTTGATTTTTAAAAATAATTTTACTGAAAAGTAGCGAATAAGTAAAAGTAATACCATATAATAATAGACAATTCAAAAAATATATGTATATATGTACTTCATTTATGTTACAGATTTGCATTTAAAAAATTATTTCAGATAATTTAGAAGGTTTAAGAGAGCTTCTTTCTTTCGGTATCTGGCCAGTTTTCGAAAAAAATCTTTCACATGGTAAGGGTGTCGCCATAATACAAATTAGAAGAAAATAAGATCCATGTATTTTATAGTATTTATTTTATGATGAAAATAAATCGTTCCTAGAATAAAATACAATTGAAAGACTCTTATATTTGTTGATAAATCTTTCATAACCTCTATTATAATTGTATATGAATTGCAGGGGTGCATTTCTAAGAAAAACTAGATTTTGAATTCCAAAAATACCTGAGCGGTATCAAAACATTATTTCCCCCTCTTATTATTTAAAATCTATGTAAGTACATTGTAGTACTACTATTCATTATTCTCTTTATGTGTTTTTATATGCAATAGTTTTTAGTGGGGAAATAAAATGTGGGAAGTAAATGTACTTTGTCCGGAAATCGTATTGTATACTTTACTTGAATCCTAAAAACAACTCTTAATGTTTGAACATTAACACGTTATTTAATGTCAGTGGGAAACAATATCAGTATTATGTGCGACATCTAGCTTTCTAAGGTATGAAATATAAATAATGGAATTGTAATATGCGATGCGTACATTTAAGTAAATCTTATAAGTATCTACATCGACTGACCGGTGAACTGAACAGAATGCTGGAACGAACTGTCCGAAGTGACTCATTGATAGGTAGAACTGGTGGAATAGGAGTTAGCGATGTTGATCAGTCTATCCAGTAATCTGAAGTGAAGTAGGTGAACTGCGAACTAACTCAAAGATGCAGTTCGGTAAAATGAACTAGAACTAAAGACACGTATCTGTAAACTGAACTGAACTGCCCATCTCTACTTGTATGTATGTATGCATATATGTATATCTGTAACAAATCGGATCACAGCACGTTCCATCAAGTGGCAAGGGTGGTCTTGAAGGCCTTCAATTAGACGAAGCATGTTGCTTTCGTGCTGATGGACATCGAAAAAGCGTTTGATCGTGTGTGGATGGACGGGTTACTATATATAATATAATACAGCTTCAGCTTCCAAGCTATATCATTCGTATAGTGGCACGTACCTCGACAGCAGATTTTTCAGAGTACGTGTGGACTCTCCGCTGTCTGAGCCGCAGATCGTGCCTGCAGGGGCCGGTTATAGCAGCTGTTCTGTGCAGGATATACACACGACACACCGCAAATGCACTATACGCTGATGATTCCGCTATCCTTCTCACCCCTTATAGCCCGGGCCGTCTTAAGCCAGGCGAGGTCCCTGGGCACTGGGACGCATTGG
This sequence comes from Osmoderma eremita, assembly GCA_031763485.1. NCBI lineage: Eukaryota > Metazoa > Arthropoda > Insecta > Coleoptera > Scarabaeidae > Osmoderma > Osmoderma eremita. The sequence continues at coordinate 23,217 of JARFOC010046205.1, read as the reverse complement.
GCCCTTTCGAGAGAAATTTCAAATCGATTCCTCTGCTGTCACTAAGATTAGGGGGCCCCATTGATCGCGGGACCCGGGGCTAGAGCCCAGTGTGCCCATGCCTAAAGATGGGCCTGCTTATAGCGCTGCAGAAGGAACAAATACACTTACACTTTCTATATGAATACATGCATAAATAAAGATTAACAGTAAATGCGACTAAGTCATCCGCCGTGGTGCTTACCGGGCGTTCCCAACCGATCCGGTTTTGACGATTCGGTAATTCCTTGGTTGACCTTCAAACATGCAACTTAACATAATACTTAACGCTGTCTAGCTGCACTTATCAAAATTTACCCCATCATTAAGAACATTACTCAATAAGTTAGTATCGTACAAGTAGGTTTTATGTCCGATACTCCTGCACGGTGCGCTTGACAAGGCTTTGCAAGTAACACACAAAAGTCTTACTGCAATCCTCAATAAGGATAGGTATAGATCAGTACGGGAGCTGCATGTCGTTTCGGGGCTTCCGCTCGTAAATGAATTTCTTGGGCGGCAAGTCGAACGATTCTTTGAAGGAACCCTTATAGAATTTAATTGTTTTCTTGTACATTTGTTTATTATGTTAATTATATTATAGTTGAATGCCAATAAAGATGTTTTAATGCTTTTAATGGTTAATGGCGGCCAATGGGACCATTCGGCGCATCGAATCCTGGACCATTCCTTTTTTTTATTATTATTAAACATTTATGGTGCATTTTTTATATACAAAATTAACATATTCAATTAATATATATTTATAAATACCACAAAACACGTACTACAAAGGATAAAATAAATATATCTTAAAAACAACAAAAACAAAGCTTTATATAGAATGCCTTAAAAATGATAAAACAAGTGTTTTCTTAACTTTTTATAAAACTGAAGTTTTTTTCTTTGTCCTCTTAGTTCACCTCACACTAAGAAAAAAAAACTTCAGCTAAGAAAAATATTTGTATTATCTTTTAGTGCACTCTATAAAAAGCTTTTTTTAATATAAATTTTTATATCTGGAAATTATGTGCCCTGCCATTGTAAATGGGTATAAATATATTTGAAATTTAATTTATTGTATTAAATTGGTGTTTTCTGCAGTATTTACACTTACCCTGAATCCTGAAATGATTGAGTTTTGAAATTGATTTAAAGTTTATCTTCCTGTAATTATTCTAGCTACAAACTTGTTTAGGGTTGAAATTAAATTAAAAGTAAACATAGGCAACAAATACAAATACCGAGAGGAATTTGTAGGAAAATTAATCCTAAGTTGTTGAATTTCTGTTTCTCTTAAGAAATTCGTTGGAATTAAGAGAAACAGAATTTCGGCAAGAAAGGAAACGGTTATAATGTGAACAAGGAACTAAATATATTTTGGTGTGAGGACTGTTCGTAGTAAAAACTTAACAAACAATAAGTTTAAGTAAAAAATTATCTCACTGGGTGTTGTTTCTTCAAATGTATTCCATGTCTAAACAATTGCATTAAACCATTACTTATTATATTACCTGTCTATTAGCAATAATGTATGTTTATGGCAAGTTCGCAATTTTCTATATGTTAATAAAATTGAAGCCAGTATAATATAAAGTTTTAGACCTCCTATAATTTTTACAAATTACCTGATGAAATTTTGATAAAGCAAATGTAAGCAGAGTAGCTGAATGTGTAATAATTTTAACAGAACTCTGGCAATAACATAGCAGTAAACTTTTCAAGCAGAAACCTCCAGTTGGCCTAGAATCGTATGGTATCGCGTCTCTGTTTTGACGCAACGATTATTTCTGTATCATTTCCTAACGGTACCATTTATTAAATTTATTACGAAAAGGTAAATTATCCCAGCGAGTTTTATTTATGCCTAACCTAATTGCAGAACTAAATTAACCTGAAAATCTAGTCATCTTTATAATTACTACAAAACCACCTACCGACGGAGTCATTACGGTTATGTATGTTCTAAATTAATTTGGTTGACATAATAGCGTGTATCTATTCGATCAAGTAAACATGATCTCCTAAACAACTAGAGAATTATGGTATTTATAAAAAAAGTTTACCCATTTTTTAGGCAACAATACACGAAAACGCACAGCGTAATTATAGAATCTATTAATATTACGCGGGGACAATAGCGGGGATGACTCTTAAAAGAAACTTAGAAGAAGCGATGAAAATCAATATCTATATGTACAGCGAAATACACTAGTTATGTCTACCCAATAAAATAGGATGAGGGAATAGCATATCTCCTCCACACTATAAAAAAAGTCACACTTACATTCGTTCACTACCACTTGTCGAAATCGAAGAGGATATCGGAAAAACAACATGTCACATAAACTGGAAACGATGGGCGATGGGTAATCATATCAATTCCCCTGTGTGTGGGTATTTGCTTATTTTGGTATTAGGAGTTTTGTCGTTCTGGAAGGTAATTCTTGGTATCTGCCGTTCTTAGATTAGAGTTCTTAATAAATACGTATTGCTATTCTGGCAACGCACTTCAGATTCTTACGTTTAGTAAACGTTTAAAAATCAAACATGTGTTGCCTGGGCACCTAATGATTAGAAACTAGAAGTGCAAGAAAAGTCTCTATTACTCTCTGTTTGATTTATTAAACGCACAACGCCTTCCGCAGACATGGAAACCGCTACTAATATTTATTAATATGCGGATAGTAAAGATGCGGATACAGTTCGGGTGAGCATAGGGAAAGGTGTATCTAAAAACTAAACAAAAAAACTAAGACAAAACATCATTGATACAACAAAACATAGGTGCCATAGATATTTATATTTAGTTAGATATTTAGTTTTAAAACAATTCCATCGTTGGCCTAGTAAAACTGCAATTGAAATTAAATTTTTTTATTAAGACCATGAAAATAAGGGATCAGGACTTCGACATATGTTGTATTTATTTGTTACACACCAAAATTATTAAAAATGCCTGTAACCATGCTTTCAACTTATTTTAGGCGCACCATAGAAAATATGCTAAAAGAAGAGGCCGAACTATTTCGTGGAATTTTGCTTGGCGTTAGGCTCATCAGAGCTACTCACTTGTTTTCATGGCGGCGGTAAACTATATGTTGCGTGTCGTTTACCTACTTTCGCGAAATTAACTCATATTTAAGCAGTTTAATATGTTTTCTATTAAGTGGAGGGATCCCCCCACTATCGTTAAAATTTTTATTAGATGTTTTTACTCGATGTATGTGATAAGAACACACAAGTTGCTTTTGGTGTTCTAAAGTGCATATACCATTTGCTGATTTCTATCTATTGGGGAGACATGACTTGTATATTTGACTGTACATATACATTGAAGACGCTATTATATTTCGGTTCGCAACCCCTTCAGCTTTATGTTATATTCACCGTTTTATGGACGTTATTTCTTCTTCGGAAAGCTATAAAACTAAGCCCAAAAAATCTTTTAATGGTTCACAACAGCAACAGAAAATAAAATTTATGTACTGTATTGATATGGATTGAATCTGCGAAGTCATTTAACTCGACACATCATTCACTTTCTGTACGTGTACTATAAAAGTAGAAAACAGTCTTTATCAAAATCATCTTTGATAAAGACCTGCAAGGCCTGCAAGGAGTTAAGAAATTTCTTCAAGAAGGAATAAAGGAATGTATTGACAATAACGCGTTGTTTGCAAGATGAACTTGCAGTTCTATATATAAAGACTTTCTAATGTTGAACTTCCACCTCAAGCATGAGCAACATGTAGGGAAGCTACAAACCTGTCTTTTTATACGAATCATTTTGCGAAACTAAAAAAGTTGATCGTGCATTATCACACGATAATTCTCAATCTATTTCTGATGCAAAACAGTTATTTGGAAATAATATTCCAGAGCAGGAAGTTGCTTTGATAAAAGCCAACTATGATTTTGTGTCAAGATTCATAACTCAATAAGAATAAGAAAATTATGTGTCGTAGAAGGCGTACATTTGGTAAAAAAATTGAATCGGATTGTAGCAGTGTTAACAGCAAAATTGGGGAAGGTTATGATAAGATTAAGTTACTTGGGGAAATTTTCAGGGTCTTAACTGGAGAATTTATTGAAAAATTTTATATGGAATCAAGTGTATTACACAGCTAGAAAAAATGTTGGCAGAAAGTCAGTTGATGTAGAAAGAACTTTTTCATTTATCATAAAATCTTCAAAATCGAGTAGCAAATTAGAAGATTAAGTGGCAGTGAGAAATTTTATCAAAATGTAAAAATATTAAAAACAGTTGGGATGTGTAGATAACAACGTAGATATAAGTTATGTATCAATAATTAGCTCATATAAATACCGTGAATTGTAATTAAGTTTGTAAGGCGTGTTTATAAGAGTACCCTGAGTCTAAGATAAATATACTTTTTTTTTGTAAAACTATGGTGAAAATCCTGAATTATGGACCGTTGTTAAGATGAATTCATCACGAAATTGAAGAGTAAAACCACTAATTCATCAATTATTACTTAACGATAGCAGGTAACCTAGGGAAGTTAAATGAAAATATTATTAAAATGTACAGAAAGTACCTGGAATATCCAGCATTAAAAATATACAAATAGATAATAAATTGACAAACTACATAAAAAACAAACCAAATATTTAGCAGTACAAGAGCGCCCTGAAGAGGTTCTTGTTCGACAGATGTTTTTTCTAAATGTATCACTGTGTTTCCTTGTCGGTTCCATTTCGGCTATTTGGTGGAACTATGTTGACATGTGCTCTGTATCTGCGGAAATTTCATTTTGTTAGTATTTATTTTAAAATGACTGTGTTCCGATTAGTATAAATTATCTATTTTTGGCAAGGCTTATATTATATAAAATGATCTATTAGCAATAAATGACTGACTATAATACCATTATTAAGTATTTTATTGCTACAGATACAAGACAAAATTTCTATAGCACAGCGGGGTAAAAATATCACAACAAATTCTCAGCACGTATTTGAAACTTTGTTGAATAATAAACTTTTTAAACAATAAACTTCCTTGGGGATTTCAATTAACGTCAAAAACACAACTTCCAAATACGGATCAACGTCACCATTTACATCTATTTCTGGCAGTATTGTCCTGGTGTTGAACTTTATACCACGTAGTTAATTACGTTACACTTCCGAAATTCCAACGACATTACTCCCGGAAATCATATTTGAATATTTACTACACAGATTAAAACTCTTCCTAATTACTACCATAATTTATTCACTTCCACTATACTGGGAAACATTTATTTTACTTTTAACACAACGTAGCGTCACTTTTTTAAATGGCACCCCTATATCTTTACTTATACCAGATTATTCCATATGTCAAACTATTTCAATTCACGAAATGTTGATATATGTAGCTTTTACATATAATTCTATACATAGTTATATATAGTTTGACCGAATTATACATATATTTGATGCAGATACCTTGATTCTTGTCATCATGTAAAAAATCACAAACAAAAGGCATAAATCGATAATCGCTAAGCACTTACGTCAATTTAAATTGATTCATTCGGGAACATGGGCAGTGAAAACACCCGACATTTTATTATCTGCAGAGTAACTGATTGTAAGTGTAAGTCAAGTTAAGGCACACAATGGTGGCTATCTATAATTCCAGTTATGAAAACGTCGATATATTGAGGGTGATATGGTGATGGCTTATATTTAATGCTTTTTACTTATCATTTTCAAACAACGCTCACTTGTTTCAGTTTCGCATAATATCATGTGTAGGTCAGTTAATGGGCACTGCTTCAACATTAACTAATAATATTGCTTTGAATTTTCTACAATCATTTATGATTAATAAGTTTAAGGTCATAACGCGTATTCCTTTTCCCTATTTCTCTGCCTGGAGACTAAGATGTTACTTTTTAATCTTTTTATTAGCAGTAGTAATCGTGATATCATAGCGATTTTTATTGCTAATAGGTCATTTTACATGATATAAGTATTGTCAGAAATTGATAATTTATGCTAATTAGATAAAGTAATTTAAAAAATAAATACTGCAGACACGCAGCACAAGTCAAGATAGTTCCACCAAATGGCCGAAAACTAACAAGGAAAACACACCTACAGAGACACAGTTAAGAATTCTTCATAAGACTGAAAACAACGGTCAAGCAAGATCCTCACTGCACTCCTGTAATGCTAGACGCTCTTTTTTTTTAATGGTTTAGCAATTTAATGAATACTTTTATTGAACGATATTCGGTTTTTTTTTTGAACAGTGAGGTTTTGTGGCGCGGTATACACAGATCATTTGCTCTTCTGGTATTCATTGTGTTGTAATACGTATTGTTTTCATTATAAGAGTTATATTATGAAACGCCTAAATGGCATGCTCATATAAATAGAGAGAGAGTAATGATGGAATATCTAATTCTTGAAATAATGGATGATAAGGCGTACTTACTTGCTGGTTTCCTCAATAAACACCTTTTTGTGTCGTGAATACACCTATAAAATCTTTAGAGGATCCCTAGGCAGGGATACAATACTTAATTCTGAGTACCCGCGGACACCCGCATCAGGTTCACCATTTTTGGGAGGGACATTAATACTCTATCTGACTTGAAAAATTCCTCATACAACAAGATTCTGAGCTACCTCAAGGACCTGGTCTTGTTGAATGAACTCTAGGATGCCATCCGCTCCACAATAAGACCAAGCGTCCTAGGTGGAAGGAGTGATCTGCGACCCAGCGGATGACATCATTTTCCCAAGTAATTCAAGTAAGTAAGTGATACTGAGTACACATGATAAAAACAATTGGACATGAGGACGTTGATGTTTATCAAATTACGCAGATTTAAAATACCATAAAAAGCAGAATTAAGTTTTCGATATGCAATTCCCAGGACAAAGAGGGATCTACGGTTACACCTAAAACACATTAGGTCCGGATTTACCACTTAAATTAAAATAAATGTTGAAATTTGTTTTATTATTAAAGCATATTGTTGTTGATTTACTAGTGTTTAATTCTAAACAGTTATTTGTACATTACAACTATCAAGTTGTGGCGTACAAGTTTGATTTACAGTGATCCCGACGTGAGATATATTAGTAAAATCTATACCTCTTACAACAGGCGGCGTGTGATCTGCGTATTGATAAAGAAGACACATATTCAAAATGTCAGGCATATGCACCACATAAATCAGAAACAAAATTGGACCCAGTCTAGAACCTTGAGGATGCCCCTCGTAATCAAGGTAGATGAAGAATATATGCCATGTTCCACTGTTCTGATTCTCAAAAACTTCGCTAACTATAAAATTGTCATTTCCATTATCATCGTTATTGGTCTGCATTTTGTCAGTTAATATGGGAAAGTAATGACGAGATGGACGAGGACGATCGGGAAACTTAAGAGTTGAGCTGCCCCAGTAGAATTTTGTATACCTACATTCAAAAGTAAATGTCGTGTCGATTTTTTCAATTCCAATGAAATTTGCCACTTCTTGGACTTAATGACATCTAATACTTACCCAGGACTTACAAGATATCACTATCTGAGATCAAATTTTATTTTCAAGCATTTATTTTCCACACTTCATAGATATGTATGTAGAGTTAATTACATGTTGCATTGTTACCTATTGCATTACTTTGCGTTTTGACAAAAAATATTTAATAGGCATTTCATTAGCATATTAATGTCGGGTATCGAAATAATGATAATTTAATGCTCTTCGTGATGACTCTGGGATCCATCCTATTCCCACTCGCAAAAGTCTAAAAGCTAAATTTTTAACGTTCAAATTCGGGTGAAAAGATATGTACGCAGTAAAAACTAAAAAAATATTTTTATCATTCTTTTTCAGTAACAACATTTTAAGAACCTCAAAGCACTTTTAGATGAAAAATAAAAATGTTACCCGCATCAAAATAGCAAAAAATATACAGGTGGTCGCATTTGATAATCGGAAACCTTGATCACTTCCGGTTAAGCCGGTGGTTTAACTAACTATGCGAATCTGAATTTCCTTTGAAAGGCAACTCTCGGTAATACACATAATATCAAAATTACCAACGCTAATACTGGAAAGGAACTCAAGAGTCTTAGTTCTTCTTCCACGCATATTTTGATAGCAGAGAGATATCTCTCTGTTGGGTTGTAATAGTTTAAAGAAATTGTCGTGCTTATATCCTGCCTATGTTTAATCATCAAATCAGTAGCATCGCCCTGGATTCGAGAATCCAGTTCAGTCTTAACCTTCTTGTAGTAGTCTATTTGTCTAAGCGTTCTATCCAACGAAATAATGACCTGCCTTGGGAATTGCGCAGCTTCGAAATACTCTACGATGATAATAATAAGTTGAATGTAAAAGAAGCATTTATATATTATGCATATGATTGTCGCACAAAGAGCACGGCAAGAAATTCTGTGCAGTATCCATTTCACATGGAGGAAACAAGCTTTTTGATTCCAATAAAACGAAACAAAAAAACAGTAAATTAAATAAGAAAACAAAAGGTTTTTTTTGTGTAGTTTGAAAAATTGACTTTTGATATATGAAACACTCATCACCTACCGCAAATAATAAAATCATTTCGATATTGGTTTTAAATTTTCTAAATCCTGGGTCGTCACATGGGATTGCAGCTTAAGAGCTTACAGCTATGAATAATTTTTATGGTTTGTAGATATTAACCCGAATTATGTGACCTCTTGAAAGTTATGCGGGAATTTTGTGGAATAAGGCACCTTTTCCTTGCGACCAACTTAATCGTTGTAAATTATTAATAGGATTACAAACCGATACTATAAGGGTATTGAAGGACGTTCCGAAGTGCTAGCACCCTAATCTTGTCTCGCACTCACCTGTCAAAAACGCACCAGGTGCGGTCAGATTAATCCTGAAGAAAGTTTACAGTCCCTGCATTTGTATGCAGGTCATATAAGAATTTTACTAGCTAAGATCTAATTGTTATACCTATATCTAAATTTAAAGTTTAAAAATTCAAATAATTGTAAATTACGTCAAAGAAACACTGACGAAATTAAAGTCTCTTATCCAGTCTGCATAATCGACCAAGAGACACACTAACAAGCTATTGCTTTTACAAGCCTTTTCTTAATTATATTATATTTGCTTCACAGAAACAAAAATTTTCATCTATAGTATAGTAATGAAATGAAAGTGACTCATAGAAGCAAAAGCCTGATGAAAACGGCGCTTGGATTACCAATTAGGAATATATCATTTTCTTGGCAGGCGCCCGCGGGAAGAAATTCGAGGCAAAGAAGACGACTCACTTCGTTTCATTATCGTGATCTGAGAAATTTTCATTCATAATCTCAGATATTTAATTAGCAAATTCGCTATGGCAACCAGCTCATTGCAAACCATGTTTACGCCACACCTATCAACACAGGTACGGGCGCGGGCAGAATCCGGTAGCTTCAACCTCTTTGCTCCTGAGGGCGGTTGTCCCCGATCAATACAGTAACCCGTACCCGGAGGAGACTTCGCCCTAACAACGCTACTAAATATTGCCAGTTGTCCGTTGATACATATATATTCACAATTACTCGAATGCGTGGAACGAAAGAGAATGTCTTTTGATTAACAAACTATTGCCTACGGGCGATATTTATTTTATTTAATCTGTTATCTCATACGCAACTTGGATTTAGAGTTGGTAAATCAACAATTTCTACTTTATTAGACATACGTAGTACTAAAGTAAATAACATAGAAAACAAACAGTTTCTAACTGGTGTTATATGTAATGTCAACGACAGCGCTTGATTGCGCAAATCATGAATTATTACTTAATAAACTACCTATTTCATAGGATTATTCGGTAAGATTAAAAACACTGGTTAACAAGTTTTTTGTCCCAAGCACAAATATGCCTGATTTCCATATACTCTTGCATGCTCAAACAAATTATGTGTTGAGAATTTCTCCACTCTCTTATCCACGTAAAATATGCATGTCGATATGTCGTATAACAGAACATGTCTTGACGTTATTTCAGTTGTCGGCTAGAGCTCAGTGAATGAACTTATACGCTGACGTTGTTAACGTTTTAAAGAGTGTTGCGTTGTGGTGCGTTCAAGCTATTGTAGTGAAACAGCGAACATTTGAACACCTGTAAAAATATCAAGGAAATGTGTAAACCATCCGAACTCTTTTTGCTACATTTGCGGCGAATTGACATTTAAATATTAAAAAAACGGTCTTTCGCACTTCTCCTTAAAAAGTGATATGAGCAGTATTACATTTGAAATATTGCTCATATCAGTAGGCGATGAAGACAAAAGCTGGACTCCCCATATTTGCTGTATTACGAGTGCCGGACTTCTTACAGCGTGGGCAAAAGGTAAAAGACATATGCCTTTTGCTATTCCTATGATTTGGAGGGAACCGATTGCTATTTTTGTCTTACAAATATAAGTGGTATGATTTCTAAATCCAAAGTTACTGTAAAATATCCTAACATTTTATCTGCACTGAGGCCAGTACCTCACAATCCGGAATTACCTGTGCCTAAGCCTCCACAAAACATGGCACTATGCGAGGATGAAAGTGCTGATGACGAGGCAAACGAAGAAGTTTTGCAGGAGGCAATATGGATTTGGATCCAACATTTCAACCAGATTCGTCTTGTTGTATGCTGCATCTTCTAAGTCAAGAAGACGTCAACGATCTCGTCCGCCATTTAAAGTTGTCTAAGAAGCAAGCCGAACTGCGAGGTTCCAGATTAAAAGACTGGAATCTTCTTCAGAGTGGAACAAAAGTTGCTCTTTTTCGTAATCGCCATGCAGAATTTGGGAATTTCTTCTCTATGGAAGAAAGACTTGTATTTTGTAATGACGTCCGTTCTGTTAGAAGACGCTTGGTCATGAATATAATACAGATTAGTGCCGTTTGTTCACTGACTCTTCCAAATTACGCTTGCAAGCGGTAGTACTTTATAATGGAAATAAGTTCCCCTCTGTTCCTTTGGTTCATGCAAGTGATTTGAAAGAATCTAATGACAACATGAAGCTTCTTTTGGAAAAAAAAGTATAACGACTTTAAGAGGAATACTTGTGGCGATTTGAAAGTTGTTTCACTTTTGCTCGGCATGAAACTCGCTTACACAAAGTATTGTTGTTTCCTCTGTGAATGGGACAGTCGGGATAGGAAAAATCATTATAAAAAGAAAGAGTGGCCAAAACGAACTTCACTGACACCAGATAATAAGAATGTCATTGGTACCCCACTTGCTGATCCTCAAAAAAGTTATTTGCCCCCTTTACACATTAAGCTTGGGTTGATGAAAAACTTTGGCAAAGGTATGGATAAAACTAACAGTGGGTTTGCATATGTGAGGAGTAAGTTCCCTAAGATCAGTGGTGGTAAGGTAAAGGAATGCATTTTTGTGGGACCCCAGACCAAACAGCTACTTCGAGATGAAAAATTTGTTGAGGCGCTAAATGGAATAGAAAAAGTAGCATGGTTGTTTTAAGATTTGCAGCTGTTTCTTGGGAAATCTTAAAGCCGAAAACTACGTAGAGATTGTTAGCAATTTACTGGCGTCATATAAAGCTATGGGCTGCAACATGAGTCTAAAAATACACATTCATGACTCCCACCTGAACTTTTTCCCCAGGACATTCTACTTATGATGAAGAAATACCAAGGCAAATGGAGCCCTGCTATGTTGGCAGACTATTGCTGGACGCTGAAGAGAGATGTTTCTCATGCAAAGTACAGCCGAAAGCCATATAACAGCATATTTTCCAAGTAAATATATCACCTTGTACGTCATTTTTTCATGGCTTATACACATATTATAATATATAATTTCACAAAATTTTATTGCTTTGTCACTCTGAAACCCTGCCTGATAGAAAGATTCTGAAAACAGATATGAGATAAGTGTAAAAAGTATTACCAAGTTCACCTACTTTACCTCGTGGGCCGAAATAAATCTGAAATTTGGTTGACCAGTGTAATTAATTCTATTTAAGTAAAAAATTTGGAAATAACTTAGGTCTGCCTAGACAAAGACGATTGTAACTTATAACAACGCAATTTAGAGTAGTGCGACTAACTGCTACAGGAAAACATAGCATAGATTGCTTTTTAGGTGACATTTACAGTTTGCATTTACTTAACAGCGCTTACTATGCTGGGTGAGCTAAATGCAAGAAAATATTTAATTATGCTATTTATAATCGTTGCTAATTCTCGCGAAGTGTCGATATCGATCATCTGCTTTATATATTCGTTCAAATATTGGCATGTGGTTCAATGTCATCCATGCACAGACTATCGTATTCATAGCACATTGACCTTTAGAGGAAAATGCAGTGTTATAAACCGCCGCAGTCCCCAACGTTAAAATCTAGGACAAGGACGTAATAATAATAAGCTTACGTACAGGATGTTACCGTGGTAATCAAAGGATTTACAGGAAAATATACTTATACTTGATTTATGTAACCAGGGTAATTAAATGTAATGTTACTTTGAAACATTAATATATCATGCATGCTGATCTATAAAGCACGCAAATTGTGAGTTACAAAAGAAACCTAAATTAATGAATTAAATGTTCTATTTAAAAGATAGATACTTTGTTACACTCGCTTGAAGTTTTAGCTTTGGCTTGAAGGTCTTCGCAAATTAAGATACAATACTACGCAAAAAAATTTCATTTTAGCGTGCAGAAGTTCAAACCTTTGTGAGATCAAAAACTTGAGCATAATATCGGTGTAAACACGAATCAACATAACAGTAGTAGGATGCTAAAAAACTAGTATCTGATATTGAAGGTCTGAAAATATTCTCGAAAATACAAGAATGAATATAGTTTGATAAAATATCTTTATTTACTTTCAATTTTGGTCAATACCTTTTCTATTTGACCGTATATTTAATCACATTTAAGAATTTACTTTAAAAAGTCAGAATTTGTGGTATTTTATTTGGACGTTTGGATTACTTTTTATTTGTAACCAATATTGTTATGTCAGATCGTTGAAAATGCTAAACGAGGCAACATGAAACCGATTAAAAACTAACGTTTGTTACGATTTTTGTTATACAAAAGGATATTGTAGTTAATACCGTTACGATATAATTAAGGGTTGCCCTTTACGAACACCAGCAATAGCTCGTATAGAAAAAGCGGAAAAGGCACGATCGCAACCAAATTTATAAGGTATTACACTGTTATTATTCATCTTTTAATGTGTATTCACGTAAAGCGCTGGGATATAGTTGCAACCTAATGAGTCCTTCCGTTGTTGATTCCCCAAGACTGATGGGTTCCATTCGCAACATGGCGTTTGCTTTTAATATGTTTTGTAATTTTGTGCATTATGGAGCGGAATTGAACAACGTACTTAATATTAACTCCATTTACCTTTCACGTACACCGGATATAATTCCCACTATATTCTAAACCCCCGAAAATGGCTTCTTATTAGCATCGGTTGAAAAGAGCAATCCGCGTTTGCAGAACACTCTGGAATAGCAGCGAATACGGAACGATCCAATCATCGCAACGATTCGGAGTGAACTAGCGCAATTTCTTATTATGTGCTTGATATAGTTCCTATGGTAGAATAGTCTAATTTTGCCGCGATATTACCGATAGGCTATCAAACCGAATGTACGCCAGTTTAGATACGCTACTGCTTTCATTCGCATTGGGCAAACCAGTAGATCATGTTAGATGGAATACATTGCTGTTGATATCCCACACGTAATAATGTATTGCGTAAAAGTAGTAAATGACATACACAAACTAACAAATGAAGAATCTTGCAGAGGTGGTATTTCTTAGAGGCTAGGCTTTCCCATACTCAAATATCAATTAAATTTTCACAAATATTGCAATTTATAAATAGACAAAGAATAAAATGTAGTGTTTTCCATGTAAGGAAGAACCTACAGGGTGACGCATTAGTGTGGCGAAGCTCGATATATCTCTCATCATATAAGATATCAATAAAAGTGATATACGAAAATTGTAGACAGTCTTACACTAGAATTATTTTCATATATACAGGATGTTCCATATCACCAGGGTGAGCCAAACATACGTTTTCTTAGATGGAACAGCCTATATATTATTTCAGATTTGATTAAGCTCATGCGTCAGACCCCTAATATACAATTTCATTGCATTATACCGCGTGTTTCATTAGTTATGGTAAATTTTTTGGCAAATCACTGTGAGTACGAGGTGTTGTACACTGAAAACGACTATTTTTCTTTTACAAGCATAGATTTTTTATATTGGCCCACTTTTATAGCGATGTGACATTTTCTGAAAATTGTCAAAACTGAATACAGGGCGAGTCAAAACACAAATACATTAATTTCTGAATTATTTTAAATGGATCACCCGCATTTTATATCATAAAAAGAAAGAATAGTTTAATTACTTTCATTTTTATTAAGCACTCTCTACACCTAAAATCATTAATTTCCAAGATATTTTAAGGAATTTTTGCGATTTTTTGAAATTATTTTAACATGACAAGTTAGTTATGGGAAAATGACAGTTAATGTTTAATACAACTACAAAATACAAACATTTATAAATAATGATTAAGATTTAATTAATTATCACAACTGCTTACAATGTAGTTCTATAATAAATTTTCAAAATATCCACAAATACAACATTGCAGCCGTTCTTCAAGGGATTGTCCTACATTTCTTAATTAATAGTCGAGTAAGCTTCTCTTATTCTGTTTTTCATATCACCTCGTGTAGTTGGCGGTGTTTGCTATACAAAGTCTTTTCTTACATATAACCACATAGAGAAGTCAATTTTAGTTGAACTCCGGTGATTGAGCTAGTTACTCAATTGGTTCCTTTCACCTTGTCCATCTTTCAAGGAAATGGTCGTGTATTAACCTAGTCTGAATAACGAAGCTCTATCGTGCAGATACCACATCCTTTGACGATTGTTTAGAGGAACATTTTCCAATAACAACGGTAAATCATTTTCTAAAATGTCTAATTAAACTCGTCCTTCCAATAAATGTGGTTCAATTACATAATCTCCTAGTTAGTAATGAAGACTTAAGATTGTCTTACTGTCATTTTTCCACGATTGATTCGTTATATTAAAATAATTTCTAAAAATCTCACTTTTATAAAAGGACTCTATGTTTATAAAAGAACAATTTGAGACGGTGTTGTTTGCAGTATACATGACCTTGAACCTACAGTGATTTTCATCTAGAATTGACCATAACTTCTGAAACACGCTGTATTATAGATGGTGTACGGCAGGAGGCTAACTTAAGTCCGAAATAACATACAGGGTATTCCATTTAAGAAAACGTAAGTTTGGTTTCCCCTAGTGATATGAAATACCCTGTATATATGAAAATAATTTGAAAATGTTAAGTTTAAGACTGTCTACAATTTTCGTAAATAACTTTTTTTGGTATCTTATATGATAACGGATATATGGAGGTTTGCCACACTAATGCCTTACCCTGTATATGAATTATATTTCATATTTGAACCCGGTGCTCTTCAATTAAATTGTTTCTTTTACTATCACACCTACAGTGGTCTATACCTTCATTTAATCTTAAAGTAACGAGTGCAAGGAATGCAGAAACAATATGTGCTATTACCTTTGTGCATAATACCTACGTAATTATGGATTTTAAAGTGATTTGCACATAATCGGTATCCGTCGGTATCTACATAGGATCCTCCAAATGACTTCCGCAATACTTAGTATTCAAGGACGCTAATCTTTGCCCTTTATGACGTTATCAAGGATTCCTTCGTTTAGGGGAGGAATACTAACGACGCCATTATGAGCATGAAGACGATTTCGTAAAATTATAGAGGTTGCGGACCTTTTTATTTTAACCAAGAACGTGACTGTTGATTTAATACTGTAATAAGTATAAATTTGTCGTTGTGCATGGGCGAGAAATACAACATCAGATTGAAACTAATCCATATATAAATACAAATAGAAATATTGTTGGTTGTATAGTATGCTAACGAGGCTTATGCCCTTGCCATATGTTCCTAATGAAGCAAGAGAGGTTTCCTTAAGTGTAACAGAAACTGACAATCGCTTATAAGTTTCACTTGCTTGTTGGATGTAAGTTTAATTTTAGTTTAATATTTAAATCTAGTCAAATTACATCTCCCCATTTTTCATACTTTGAACGCTCCTTTCAGACAGTCTGTATGCGCAAATAGAAATGAATAGTGTAATTAAAGACGCATTAAATAAATAATATAATGTTTGAAGTCTCTATTTACATAAATCTGTTTTAAATCCTGTTTTGAAAGAATATATTATATATTTTTTGAATTAATAATAATAATAATCTTTAATTCCCAACAGATTTAACAAGAAAAAAATCCAATAACAGGGAAATAAATAATATACAAAAGATGTAGTATAATATAAACTTTACTAAACTGAACTAAACTATACAATTCTCGACAATATACTTAAGCGTAAATTATACACATAAACACAAGACGCCATTCCTATAATAAAATTGAGCGAGCAAGAGATTATGTGGTGCTGGGATGAAATGGATCCATATTTCTACCATTGGCATTTCTACACATATGACTTAGCGGAGCTGTAAGTAAAATATTAGTACGTGCTGGTCGTACATAAAAAGTGTCAACTGGCCTGCGATCATACTGAGGCACTACGAAACGTACTTGACGATGTATCAATTTCATAATTAATCAATTCGGTAAGAAACTTCCCAATAGCCATGTTTCTGCGATGAGGCAGAGACTCAAGGTTGTGCCGTTCAAGTAAGCTGCCATAATCAGTACCACGAGGAGGATAGATACCGTCGTATTTATATGAGAGATATTTAAGAAATCTCTTTTGGACTCTTTCAATTAATAACTCATGATGGTGGTAGTGAGGATACCAAACGACAGACGCATATTCCAATTTCGAGCGAACAAGGAAGTAGTATACAGACTTCAACGCACCATCGTTGGAAAAATTCCTACAGGAACGAAACAGAAATCCCAGTGATTTAGAAACCGAATCAAAAACCACACCGAGATCTCTCAATTGGCTCACTTTGGGGGTGTTCACATTGGACACAGTGTAGTCAGGTATGTTCGGATTAGAGGAGCGAGTGAATGAAAGCACAGCACATTTATCGACAGTCAATTGAATATTATTAGAAGAGCACCAATCATTAACTACTCTGATGTTTTTTGTAGATTTAAAGAAACGGAAGTGGAGGTACTACTACTGTAAATCTTAATATCGTCCGCGTAAGTAAGAACGATAAAAAACGTCTAGAGAAAGCAAAAGATCATTCACGTAAATATTGAAAATAAGTGGTCCTAAGTTTGAACCCTGAGGCACGCCACTGGATGCAACAAATGTGCTTGATGAAAATCCATTGTAAGTGACATAACACGAGCGATTCGAAAGATGTGACTGCATAAAACACTTTATGCCGTAATATTGTTACTCTACTTTCTATTATTATAATTTAAGCACTATTATAATATGCCGCGGCCAATTATCTCGTAATACATCAGCAAAATAATACGGCTTTGGGCAAATCTGATTATCGATCAGGTCCCATAATACGACATCGACGAAGTTCCCTACCGAGTTTGCTCCTATTCAATGGGAATCCTTTCAAGCGTACCTACATAGGTAGAAAATAGGGTCGGCATGATCTTGAATTCACCACTCAAATAAGCTCATTCACGTACTCTAGCTCCAGTTTGGAGCGTAGAATTAGCGACCGAGATTCTAATTTAAACCGACTCGAACATGAGAATAATTTACCAGGTCTAATAAATTCTATTACCTAGTTTTTTACTGACCTGATGGGTAGCTCAAATCTGCATTGAATAATTTTTGAATGCGACATAAAATATGTTATTTAAAAGCGCCACTGCCGTAGTCTCTGAAAAGAACTTAAACGCTACGTTTATCCGACATTTTACTATCTTAACTCCTTGATTACCATATGTATCACGTGCTTGCTTGACACTACTTTCAATATGAACAGAAATTTGCCTTTCTGTACTAATAGATAATTTTCTGTATTGTGTTATAATAATCGCTGGTAGATCGCACACAATGTTGGAGTGGTTTAAACCCATATATTGTACGCTGTAATTTTGCAATATTACCGGTGATTCATATGGTTGATACAGATCGTCTGAACCTCCGTATTCAGTATGGGATATAATAGCAACTTTTATCTCTTGCTATCCTTAGTTGCTGTCTTCACTTCCGATTGCTATGTTGCAACTTGTTTACATATGTCGGCGTCGGCACAGTACCTATCTATCTGTCTATTAGCGTCAACTGCTGCCAACCGTTATCGTCGTAGTGTTAAAATATTTTTAGTTAAATTCCACATTAATTTGTTTATATATAAATAGTTGTACAAATCGTTCTTTTCAGAACGATTCCATCTATTTCCAGCGGGCACAGGGATCGATATTTTTCTTGATTTTTAGAAATTTTATAACCTATACATGTAATTACAGTTTTGACTGCATTAGTGGAGCCTGTAGGGAGAAAACGGCGTAAGGGAGAAAAATTTAGTCTGAAAGAGAAGTGTATGATTGCAAATGTTTTAAATTATTTTAATAAAACTATGCATGTGAATGCTGCCGTTTAAGAAGCAAGTAAAGCTTTGGGATGCTCAAAGCGTACAATATAAAATATAAAACAGGAGCAACAAACTGGTTCATTATCAAGTCCAAAAAACCCCAAGAAAAGGAATGGCATACAACTAAATGACCGATTACAAACATATGATGAGAACACGCAAGCATCTATTCGACGTAAAGTGCATAGTTTTTTTATACAGAATATGTCACCAAAATTAGATGCAATTCTTGCTGCTGTCAATGCTGATGATGTCCCTAACTTTAGTCGAGCAACTTTACATAGATTGTTACACAATATGGGTTTCAAATTTAAATAAGTAGGACGTAAAAGTATACTCATCGAAAGAGACGACATTATTTGGTGGAGGCATAAATACTTACGAGAGATTAAGAAATTTAGAGAAGAAGGTACAATTTAGTCTCTGCTGCTTGACATTTCTGCAACTTTAATTATTTCAGGTCGAACTATAATATATGCTGATGAATCATGGCTGAATGCAGGGCATGCAGTAAATAAAACTTGGACAGACACCACAATTCAAAATAGTCGACAAGCTTTTATCCAAGGATTAAGTATCAGTTTGAAATCTCCAACCGGGTTTGGACCTCGTTTTGCATTAGTTCATGCTGGTGACGATAACGGATTTGTCCCTGGTGCTTATTATACATTTCTCTGAAAGAAAAAAGAATATCAGCCATAAATAAAAGATATAAGACTGGTCCGAACATATTAGCCTGTAGAACTCCAGGCTCGATGGCATACAGCTAAATCACTGCGTCTTGATGCTTTATATCGAGATGTCTTAGTAAGGTACGATTCTAGTACTAGATAGAACGGAGGCGGTAATTTTGCTTCTAGCTTAAAGAGCAATCCCTGATTTCAGACTTTGTCGAATGCCTGTGTAATGTTTATGAAGACAGTTGATCAGTACTTTTTTCTTTCAACTACATCGCTTTTCTTTGCTAATACATTTAAATGAATTACAAAATAAAATTCAGAAAATTGCTTGTGCCAATACGTTGGAAAGGAGGTAATATCACTATCATATTATATACATATATAAATATTAATCAATGTATATAATTGTATACATAAACACATAATGCTTTTGGATAACACAACACAGCTGGTTATGCAATTGCATTAGCAGTGATAGACAGTCCCATGTACAGAGAGCTCTTTCGTACTACTATATCTTCATCAGTGTACGACGGAGACTGCCTGCAACTTTTTCAGCATGAAGTATGCATGCGCTTTACAATAGATATAACCACGAAAAATCATAGGAGACATCTAGTCTTAAGCGGAGCATTCATAGCGATGATTTCACGAGCGACAGTCATGAATCAGAAATCTGTGTTATAGCGTGTGACCCTCCTTTAATGCTGTAAGACAGCACAGTTAGTAATTACAAAACAAAATTCTGAAAATTACTTGTCCCAATACTCTGGCAAGAAGGTTATGTCGTCGTCATATTATATGCATATATAAACATTAATGAAAATGTATATATCCACACATAATTCTTTTGGATCACACAGCACAGCGCACTATGCAACCGCATTAGTAGCGACAGACACTCCCACGTACAGACAGCTGCTTCGGATTAATATGTTCTCTCCTACGTACATACGTAGTACGTGGGAGTGTCTGTCGTATTAGAATATGTACTTCCATGCACGTTCGTAAACCGAAAATAAAACAGACCAGGTAGATGCAATGGATTTCTTTTTTCATAGGCTCTATGATAAAGGCAATGTATGTTTCTCTTTTTCATAATTTTATATTGAACTGTTATGACTTACTATTTTTCTGGCACTTATAATACACGCGGATAAAATACTTTGGTGTGATTAAGACTTGACCATAGTGAATGCCAACTCAATTTCGCTTTCTCAAAAACTTCCCATGACAATGCAATACATAATACCTATATAAAAACCCATTTAAGATGAGCAGTTCTGCAACAGTTATGAATAACTACGTAATTTAATTTTCAGACTCTAAGACTAATTTAATACTATAAGTTTTAAAATATGATTAAACAGTGTCCGGCAAAGGTACGAAAAAATGCCATTATTTATTTAAATACTGTTCTAATTTAAATTTTCTTCAAATAGAAGTTCGTTTAATTATATTTTGCTACGAGTTTTCGTGAGGTTTTTTTTACGGTGTCATTGCTATGGCAACCAACTTTTTTTTAATAGTAACGCATGTTTTTTAAAGGATTTTCTGAGTCAGTATATTTTTCTACGGACAAATAGTTGCATTGTATGAGGAGTCACAAAATGACATTTAATTACATATAACGAAATTGTCGTTACCTCTGCATATTGACGATTTTCGATTGTTTATCAGTTGTTATTTTTGGACAATTAGCTTAGCTGTTGATAATTTTGTGTGTGTCAGTTACATATGAGCGTGTTAAAAATGGTTCACTTAACAGAATAGGAGAAAATTGATATTCTTATCATGGTAGGATATGGTGATAGAAAACGGACACAACAAGAAGTATGCATATTATTCAAAAACGTTTATCCTAACCGTGCCCCTATTACGCAGTCTTGCGTTTCCAAATTAATTAAAAAATACTCAGACACCGGATGCGTAAAGGAAAACCCAAAGACGGAAAGGCCAATAGCTGTTACACTGGTGGTGATGAAATATTTTGTTGGCGATGAACGAACGTCCCCGGACATCGTGCAATGATTTGCAACGTGACTACAATATTTCAGAGCGATCTGTTCGTAGAGTGCTTAAAAGACAGAAATTTCATCCACACAAAGTTTAATTAGTCCAAGAATTCACGGCAGATGATTTCGATAGAAGGCTGCAATTATGTGAAATCATGAGAGATGCGTTTCAACAGACATAATTGTCGATATTCGGCGCAGGAAAACCCCAATTAGCTAATAGAAGCTCACACTCAACGACCTCAAAAGGTGAATGTTTGGGAATGAATTATCAATGATAATATTATTGGACCATTTTTTATAGATGGAACGTTAATAATGGAGAAATATTTAAATTTATTGACCCAAAACGTAGTTCTGACATCATAAGCTATTTACCCTAATAAAATAATGTCCGTTTGACACGATTTGTCCAATTTCCATACTATATCCATGATATACTTGATACTACACTAGAACCTCGAGCTAGTTTACTTTATAGATTTGATCATATTTTTCTATTCAACTTACCTACTAGAAATGCAATGCGCATGCGTGAAACGTTCTGCCAACCCAAATTAAAACCTGGAAGTTTTATTTGATATCAATATTGGGTCAGTGATATTAATTGTTGTGTTTACATTATATTCACGCATTCTAGCTCCATTATTTACTTGAATGTAGAAACAAAAACACTGAAATCTGTCAATACCTACGAGTACTACACCCTTTCTTTGGTAATGACACATACGACAAAAACACACCTAAACCCAAAAGATACAAGAAGGTAGTTGGTAATGATAAAGTTAACTGCAATGTACTGTTTGGAAACTACAACTTCATTTCACTCTTCAAGTATAGTAACAAGTCTAGTTTTTAGAATGAAAAATTGAATGACAGCTAGCATCGTGCCAAACAGACTTAACCTGTGGTTTCAATAAGACGGGGCTCCTCCACATTTTAGTTTAGAGGTCAGAAATTATCTGAATGTTTTCCTGAGACGGTGGACTGGACGAAGAGAGGTAATAGAGTGGCAGGCCAGATCTCCAGACTTAAACCCTTGTGGTTATTTCCTATGGAGTTACATAAAAAATAAAGTTAATATGGAGCGGCTGAACAATTTAGTAGATCTCCGAATTAGAATTAGGCCTGAAATGGTGCCAATAGAAATGTCAGGCGCTCTTTCAGGGAGAAACTAGAAATATGCATACAGAAAAATGCACGTCAGATTGAACACTAAATTAATTTCAATTTATATTCAATTGTTGCTTTTAGTTAGAAACGTTGATTTGTATTCCGTAGAATAGCTAGGCCGGTTCTGGAGCAAAATCCCATAAGATTTAACACATAGGTCTAAATGTACTTTTTCGCCATCTTGGATTTCATGATCTCTTACGGCAGAACGGCTGGCCAATATATATTGCAATGATGTTTTTCAACATCTTGTCGTTCCATTGTTATTGATTGTAAAGGTTTGTAAGCCTGCAAGCGATCACTACCATCGAACGTTGATCATCTGGATAATTGAATAAGCGAAAGACTGCCACCTATACGATTCGGCTTTGAAATTTAACATTGAAGATTCCTTTAATATCCGTGGCTCAACCGGTAAAGACGGTATCTGTTTGGTAGGGAGGCAGGGTAAGTCCAGCCAGCGACCAGAAATGGGCATAGAAAATGTTACTGAATCAAAAAAAAAAACTTTATTGTTTTTATAACTTGTAGATTAACACAAACTATTATACACCACACAACACTACACAACAGAAGGGTTTTCGAACTACTTTTACGCATCACATCACGAATCTACCATACGAAGAACGACACGCCAGTGGAATTCGTCGACTCCAAGTTGTGACCA